>PVKV010025337.1:0-29829 GCA_004027835.1 Alouatta palliata
TTTTTTTTTTTTTTTTTTCCAGTTTTTGGAATACCAAATTTTCTCTGATTTTCTGAATCTATGTCTCTAAAATGGTTTCATTGATTAGGAAAATTATAACTGGTCTATTTTCCTTCCTTTTCTTTTTTCTTCTTTTAAAGTTCAGGCTCAGCAGGCGGATCATCCGAGGTCAGGAGTTCAAGATAGCCTGGTCAACATGGCAAAACCCCATCTCTACTAATAACACACAAAAAAATTGCTGGGCGTGGTGACGCGTGCCTGTAATCCCAGCTACTCAGGAGGCTGATGCACGGGGATTGCTTAACCTGGGAGGCGGAGGTTACAGTGAGCAGAGACCATGTCATTACACTCCAACCTGGGTGACGGAGTGAAACTGTGTCTCAAAAAAGAAAAAAAAGAAAGAAATTTCCTAAAATTCATGTTTAATCTTAGAGACTCTTTTAAATTTATACAATTCTATTCAAACCCTGGAATTATAAGGGGAAATTCTTTTTTCCAAAAATGTTTCCATTTTAACTATATATTTTCTAATGTGATTTTTGAGATTTTCTGTCAGGAAAATATTACATTAAAATTAATTAAATTCTGTGCTAACGTAAGACTCAACAGTCTTTGATTCAACTTTTTGGTCAACTCTGTTGTCATTCAAAAGCACCTTAATGAAAACATGGAAGAATATACTTAGGACCTTGGATTAGGCAGATTTCTTAAACGTGCCATCAAAAGCATGATTAATTTAGCACAGGACGTCAAAAGCATGATTCATTTAGATATGTTACTTATCTTGATTTAGACATTCCACAATGTATACACATATCAAAACATATTATTGTACTCCATAAATATATGCAATCTTTGTCAACTAAAAAAATAATTTTTTAAAAAAGCATGATCCACTTAAAAATTGATCCATTAGACCTTTTCACTATTAAATTTTCTGTTTGTTGCAAGTCTCTAAGCCACACAAGAGAAAGTGTTGGAAAACAACTGACAAAGAACTTGTTTCCGTAACAGACAGAGAACTCTGTTAAAGAAAAAAAAAAAAAAAAAAACAACTTCCCTCTATCTCCGAAGAATGGGTAAAAGATTTGAACAGATAATCTACCAAGGGAGATATATGGATAGGAAATAAGCACATAAAAGGTTGTTCAACATCACTAATCATGTCAACAGGGAGACACAAATTAAAACCATGTAAGATATCACCACATGCCTATTGGGAGAAGGGAGGAGAGGGAAAGGTAAGGGAGGAGGAGAGGGAAGGGTAAGGGAGGAGGAGAGGGAAGGGTAAGGGAGGAGAGGGAAGGATGACAGAGGAAAAGGACCGACCTGACAATACCAAGTGCTATTTTGAATGTGGAGCAACTAGAACTCTCAGATTGCTGATGGGAACGGACAGTGCTACAGCCCCTTTGGAAAGCAGTATGGCCATTTCTTTAAAAGTTAAATATACACTTTCAATATCAACTATCAATCCCACTCCTATTCACTTGCCCAAGTGAAACAAAAACATGGGTCAATCTAAAAATACATATACTAATGTTTTTGGTAGATTTATCACTAATGGCCTGTGATGGTTAACTTTGTGTCAACTTCACTGGACCCCAGGGTGCCCAGTTATTTAGTCAAACATTATTCTGGGTGTGTCTGTGACGGTGTTTTTGGATGAGATTAACATTTAAATCTGGAGGTTGGGTAAAGCAGATTGCCCTGCCTAACGTAGGTGGGCCTCATGCAATCTGTTAAAGGCCTCCACAGAATGAAAAGACTGATTCTCTCACTACTAAGAAAAAATTCTTCCTGCCCAATGGCCTTCCAAGTGGGACATAGGTTTTCTCCTGTCTTTAGACTTGAACTGAAACACTGGCTCTTCTTGGGTCTTGAGTCTGCCAGCCTTTGCACGGGAACTATATCCCCAGCCCCCCTGGATCTCAGGCCCCCAGACACAGACCAGAATTATACTGTCAGCCCTCCTAGATCTCCAGTTTACCAACTCACCCTGCAAGTATTAGAACTTATTAGCCTCCATAATCATGTGAGCCAATTCTTTATAATAAATCTCTTTATACACATTTTTTTTTTTTTTTTGAGACACAGTCTCATTCTGTTGCCAGGCTGGAGTGCAGTGGCATGATCTTGGCTCACTAAAACCTCTGCCTCCCAGGTTCAAGCGATTGTCCTGCCTCAGCCTCCTGAGTAGCTGGGACTACAGGTACGTGCAACCACACCCAGCTAATTTTTGTATTTTTAGTAGAGGTGAGTTTCACCACATTTGCCAGGTGTTCAATCTCTTGACCTCATGATTCACTCGCCTAGGCCTCCCAAAGTACTGGGATTATGGGCATGAGCCATCACGCCTGTCCTATACATATTTTAAAATATTCACACATATTAACATATATCTATATATTTTATGTATACACACACATACACACATATATCCTATTAGTTTTGTTTCTCTGGAAAACCCTGACGAATATGATGCCCAAAATTAGAAGCCACTCAAATGTTCTTCAACTGGTGAAAAAATAAAACTGGTAGGTGCACGAAGTGGAATCCTACTCAGAAGTAAAAAGAAATCAACTGCAGGTAGAAATCAACTGCAATAATATGGATCAGTCTCAAATGCTTTCCGTTAAGTCAAAGGAGCTGACTCAATAGGCTATGTATTGCATGGTTCTATGTATATGACTTTGCAGTAAAATCAGAACTGTATGGACAGAAAACATCGGTGGATGCCGGGAGCCTGAGGTCAGAAGAGGGGCTGTCTTCCAATGGACACAGGGAAATTTTTTATGGTGATGGATGTTCTATATCCTGATTGTAGTATGTTTATATGACTGCATGTTTTTGGTGAAACCTCAGATGGTACACTTAAAACGGCAATTTTTTACTGCATGTAAAATTATATCTCAATGAAAACACCTCTTAAAGATTGACATTACAAGTGAAACTCACATGTTAGATAAATGAAAAACTGTAAAATAAATGAACACTAATAAAATGTTACATAAAAGTGGGGCTTCCACAGCAAGATTCTGTCTGCAACAAAATCTCTGTTGAAAAAAGACATCATCACAGTCAACAGAGTAAAATGAGTCCCAAAAGTATCTAAAGTAGTACCCACATCTTAAAGAGACTCAAGTGTTTAAATTTCTTGAGGTTAAAGTTTAACCTCTTTCATCAATACTACAGCATTTTGCACTCCTATGACTTACCTTTTAGAGGTTTCTCTGTTGAGGTGAAGTCAGTGCTAAGATAGAATTATGAGTAATCCTCTAAGATGGTACTGCCACATTCAGCGTCATTCTTACATTGCAGCTATGTGGGAACATGGCCAGGGGAGGGAGTGAATGACAAGGAAAAGCTCACAGCATTAGGCAGAATGTTATGTTGCATTTAACATTGTGATATCTCATTTCTTCCCCTTTCTCTACAGCTAATTTTCTATCACATTACTTATGATGAGTATAATTTTTCCCATAGTAGTTGATCAATAAATGCTTCCAAACAAAAAATGTTTCTGCTTTTGTAAGGAAAAAGGACCTAACATCTTCTATTCCCAAGCCGACTTGAAGATTTTTTTTTTTTTTAAGTTTTGTTTTTCTTAAGCCAGCCTCCAATACAAGGATCAGTATTAGGTTAAAAGACTACTTTTCGGTTTTCTATTTTCTTTAATGCAATAGATTAATATTTTTTTTCTTAGTTATAAAGAACATCACTTATCAAAAACAGTCAGTTTGTCCCACAGTGCAGTTAGAACAGTTTCCTCCTATACCTAACAGGTCTCCAAGACAAATAAGAGTTATTATTCTACCTGTATAGTAAGCTGCAAATTCTCCCTCAGGTTCCACTCTGTAAAATGAGGATGATATTGCCCATCTTGCTTCCTGATATATTTTTCATGGGGAGTAAAAGAAACTCAGAAGAAAGTTCACAACAAATATAAACATATTCTGAGAAACATCCAAGAATTAATATCATATTGGATACAACTAACAGCAACTATTTGGGATTATAGTGCATTATCAATCAGAAGCTATGAGCACAACCCTTACATTTATGTACAGTTTGTATGTTTAGATGATGGTGGCCTTAGGGAAAAGAGTGACTAAGTGAAATTCAACATTTTTTTTCCTACACAAATTGCATTAAGCAGGATCCATATATCAAGAGAATGGACATCAAAAGTCATCATCATTGCATATACAATAAAAAGCCAGAATATCACTTGCGTACAAGACACACTGAAGTTGTGTTGAGTTTTTTTCAAGCAACTTTTTAAAGTATTTATTGATAGGTATGTCTCCAGTCTCTCACCCCTACCTAAAAAGTGCTTAAGATCTCCTTTTCTCTGTTTGTTCATCCAACGCCAGAAAAAGAAAAAGCAAGGCAAAACATTTGCCTTCATTCCTTCTTCAAAATAAAGTCCCCCATTATATTCATTAACAAATGTTCCTCCAAAGGATTAGTAGTTACTTATTATATTTGTATCTTTACCATATGCTTTCTGTAAGGCTGGTTCACCATTGTGCTGAAAATGTTCACATAAATAACTAAAAGCTTCCTAAACCACCCAATTTGGTGGATTTTTCCTCCTTCTCCTTTGGAGCTCTGCACAGCTTAACTTGAGAACAGCCTCTCGGTTTCTCTGATAGTACAAATTCCTGGTCCTCTTCCTACCTTTGAGATTATCCTGCTTGCTGTGCTACCTTCTCTTCCTCCTTCCATCTTCTAAATATATTAACTTTATAGGGACTCATGTTTTTATCTTTTGTTCACTCATGTGTCACTGTAGCAGGGATAACTGAATGAAAGAATTCTTCAATGTCCTTGGCTGACTGTTTAAAGTCCCTAAAGCTACAGTGCCCACAACTACTGGGTTCTGTTAGCAAAAGAAAAGGAAGAAGGAACTGCAATATTAAGTAGTGCCTATGAGCAGCCTGTTACATACATGATAAAAACTGACTCGTATGATTATTGTGAATATTCCTCAGCAAGGTCACAGCTGCTAAAGTGCATAGCTGACGGTGACCACATTCTTTGCAAAAACCTAGCATTCTTAAGTCCAAATTGACAGGTCTATCTCCACACAGATATGGTAAGTTTCTTTTGTTTAGCGGTCCTCCCAACTGACTTATCTTACAATATGGACAGGGCCCAGATGAGAGTCGATTAATTGATCTCAAATAGGTCAAAATAAAGATATTAATATTGCCATCACTGTGAGTGAACATCACATTTTAATTGGTAAGAATTTTTATAGTTCTAAATATGATTCCCACTTCAATAACATTAAAGGGACCAGTGAAGATATTTTAGGCCACGTGCATCCACGTGTTAGGAGTTATTTTTCATCCTGCCTTAACTGAGAGACAACAAAGTGATGGGAAGAGGGTCATGAAAATACATCGATCAACAAAAAGATCCTTGAAACAGCACCCATAATAATATGGGTGACAGATTTATTCTTTGTGGTAGCAAGGCTCTTTTTGAGTTCCTGTATATAAGCAATTAAGCTTACGAAACATATCCAGTTATGGATCTATCCAGGAAGATGCAGAAATGTTTCTGGAGCTGCACTTGTTTCATCTGGAATACTTGCAATTGAGGACATATATGGGCTGACAGTGTACCAATGATAAAGTGCATCCATCATGCCTAAGCTCATATGCTTGTAAACAGCAGTGGGAACCAGAATAAGGGTGTTTTTGAGTAACAAGAAATTCTAAAACCTCACAGAGAAGATCCCCTGACCACAGGGCAGCAATACCCATCATTTTTACAAATAGTTTTGGCAAAGTGTCACCCTGATTTGTTTGAATTCACGAAGATCTGATGTAATATTTAAAAACAGATCTCTTCTTTGTGTAAACATAGATTAAGAAAAATGTAAATCTCCCATCTAGGTTTATTTTTTAATAGAGATTTTAATTATACATGTATAAATCTAGAGTGCTCAATGCCTTAACCGGTTAAAATAATAAATGGGATTGGGCAGAACATTTGTTCTGATTACTGGATGTTTAATGATACTTGGAACATCGAGATGCATGTGGAATTACACTCTGCTAAGATGCAGACAGAATAACTTGGAAAAGATCAGATCTCATTTTGACTGATTCTTTTCTCCTGGAATATAGACAAACCACATTCTTCTTTTCCTCCCCCACCTTAGATTATACCATATTACTTTTGATTGATATTCATCTCCATAATTTGTGCTTTTTGAAAGGATAATGGTTATAAGAATTACATATTTCAGGTTTTTTCTAGTAATTGGAATGAATTTAAATCAGATTTACTTCCTAACTGATCAAACATGGAATATAATTTATGAAATATTTTCAAAATAAACGTTTAACTATCCAATGCAAACTTTAAATGACAATTCAAATGTAGTTTGACAGAGGGTTATAGATGGCTACATTTTTTTCTCCCAGACAATTATTTTATTTTAAATGTCATAGCTGTACATATTAATAATGTGAAAAGGCAGAGGCAGGATTATCTTAAAACTCATACACCACTTTTTCATAAGTCATTCAAAGGTTACTACCTAACCATAAAAGTTAATGATACAAGGTCAGCTGTATAAAAACCATATTAAACCACATGACTGCTGTAGTGTCTCATACCATTGATGTGTTGCTGTTTTGTGGAATGTATTTGCTGGCTACAAGAGATGGTATGCTTATTTGGTGCCATGCACCCTTTATTAAAAAATAAAGTGGCTCAAGTATCCATGCCAGTCATGTACTCCAAATAATTACAAACTACTCCACACTCTAAATACTTAGATCACTAGGAATTTCAATGTTGGACATCACCTTTCTCCACACTGCACATCAGAGCAGAAGACTTTCTGACTGCATCTCCTTGAACATGATATTAATACAACATATGAAACTGATTAGGAGGGTAGAGGTGTTTGAAAGAAAGAAATTATAATTTTTATAAAGATTGGCATGAAGATCATTCTTCTTGGTCCAAATTTGCTTTGCTAAAATATACCTCCTTCTCAACTGTAGTTGCCAAATATAAAAACAAATGCCCACTTGCTTCTGAATCACTCTTTTTATATTCGTCTTGTGTATTTTTCAGATTTTCATATCAATGTAACACAGGTAAGAATAAAAGTATAGAATTAAATCCGAATATTTATCTGTGAGGAAACACCTAACAGGACGGTACTAAACTTGGAGCACATGAAGGCGGAAACGTGTCTTTCTGTTGTTGAGTATAATTTAGTTTAAAAAGATGTTTTTTTTTTTAGGTTTGCTATGCAAAATCCTCTAGCAACACTCACAGCTTCTCAGTAATGGTGTTTAAAAGTGCTTTGCTTTGGGTAGTGCCTGGTTGCAGGATTAGGAGAAAAAAATGTAAAATCACTTTAAAAGGATTTCCTGACAGCTGGCAGCCTTTCTGTCTCTCTACCTTTTTTTTTTTTTTCTTTTGGGTAATAAGGTTGGTAATGAGCAGGCAGTGAGTGATGCCACTGGACTCCAATGTCTGATTCTAGGTCACAATAGGACACAGTCAATATGGACACTGACCCATAGCTCATAAATCAGAAAATCTCATCTGAGAATCAGAAAATAATCGACCAAGCTCCTATTTGTAAATCCTCAATACAATTCTTAACCTTGCAGAGATAAAGTGCTGGGGAAGAGGAAGTATTTTATAGCCTTTTAACCTAAAAAAACAGTAAATTTGAAATTGAGTAAAGTATTTTAAAGAGGTGGTCTTATTTTCCTCCAACTGATTTGTACATTCCTAACAGAAATGTGTTCGAGTTTATTTGTTATCTGAAGATTCTGCTCTTAAACATGCTACTTTATACCTAAGACAGAATATTCTCAGTGCAATTCACCATTATGAGCTGAGTGCTGGTTTTTCTGCCTATCACTTAGATTGCAGTCAACATTTTATCTTTGGCAGAGCAATTTCCCATGGCATCAATGATGGGGCAGTGGACTAAGGAAGAGGCTTGACTTTAGTCATGGCGCTTCTATAAGTTACCTGCATGGTCTTGGGCCCTCTTCTTGCTAACTAATAGTAACCAGACGGTGTATCTCACAGGGTGGTCAACTTCCTTGGCTACAATAAACCCCGTTCCTCTTGAGACCATGTCACCTCTCTTTAAGGTATCAAGAAAGAAAGATTGAGAACCATTAAGCTAGATTCTAAGACAAGTTCTTTTTGCCTTTAGCTCCTTATCTATAAAACGAAAGGGTTTCCAAATGATAACACACACAAATTCAAGTAAGCCTAAGTTGCTTTCACTTAAGCTATCTTAAATGATCATGCAAATGTTGCCTAAATGCACATTTAAGACAGTCAGAAGCAATAAACATCATTCTCCCAGGAGAAAGTCAGAAACTGTCAAAAAATATCTTTTTAAAAACCTTCTGGGAACTCAGTTTTTCCACTATAGTTTTCTTTTGTCTCTGAGTTTGAAAATATTACCTGTGAAATCACTTTGGTTTACATCCAGTTTCCACTATAAGGGAAGGAGAAAGGAAGACCAACCAGTGATTAATTTATGGACTAATGCATTATTGTGATGGCAGATTCAATTGTTTGCTATTTAGTGAAGGTTTATGTCCATCATGTACATCATACTGGGGATGGAAGGTAGGTGGAGGCACCTCTGCTTTCATAATTATAATATGAGAAAAAATCTGCTAAGTGATTAAGTCAACTCAAAATTTCCAAGGAGGAAGCCTTAGGGAATTAGAGATGGTTTCATGTATAATAATGAACCCTTTCAAGGCACAAAGAATTGGCAAAGGTAAAATGAAGGATTGTAAGCAATCCAAGTGAAAGAAAAAGGCGTGCTGGTGAGAATGTGTAGGGAAATAGAAGAGAAAACCACAATAATCATTCCCCAGCCTTTGTAGTCAAGTGCATTTTAGCCCCCATATCCCCCCCCCCGACAAAAAAAAGAAAGCCAAGATAAGTTAGAGGGTTTTAAATACCATGCTAAGGACTTTAAACTTAACTGGATAAACGGTAGTGAGCCATCAGAGGTGTTTTAAGAGAGAAGAGCAGCAACCTAAGGAACTGATAAGGTGGGCTGAACACACGCAAGCTATGCCAAAGGCCAATGTTAGGATGATGGAACCAGGAGTGCCAAGGAGTGAGTATATATGAAACCACAGAACTCAAATTAACATAATTTGGTAATCAACTAGACGTGAAGCAGAGCGTGCAGGAGTTGTCAAGGATGCATCTGAGATTTTTGGCCTAGACTTTTAGTTTTAGAACCATGACACCTCACATACACAGGGCAGCTCAGAAGGCAGATTGTTTTTTGTCATGTTTACATTGGGAGGGGAAAAGGAAAGGGGATTCAGGAGACCAGCAGATGAAATTAAAGATCCCTTTCTACATTGGCTTATAAAAATTTTTGTATGCTCTGGCTTTGGAAATTTTAAGTTTGAGATACTAAAAATATTTCCCAGTGTAGTTTTCACAAAAAGTTATCTGAAACTCAGGAAGAAGTCTGAATTCAAATAAATAGGGCTGAAAAGCACTTATACAAAGATAAATTTGTGGCAATAAAGGAAATCTCCAAGAGACAAAATATAAAAGATTAGGTGACTAACCAGCCACAATTTGGCATGCTGCAGAGAGGCAAGGCTGGGAGGGCAGCAAAGATGGAGAAGCACACTCAGTGGAAGAAGAAAAAATACTGCAGAATTTGCTGGCCTAGATGTTGAGGGAAGAGATTGAGGATTTCAACTGACTCTCCAATTACTTCATCTGTTTCAGTAGAGTTGTAACAGAATTCAAGTGGTAGGAGAATTTGCTACTTCATTAATATTTAAGAATTTTGCCAGTGAGAGAAGGAATGGAAGCTCAAAGCAGCAGTGTGGTTAGGAGAAAGGATTTTGATGTAAAGGACTGCTGAATTTATTACTAGAAATGGGGGAAGGCACCTGCTAAAAGGGGAACTGTATCAGTCTGTCCTCATGCTGCTGTAAAGAACTTCCCCAGAATGGGTAATTTATAAAGGAAAGAGGTTTAATTGACTCACAATTCCACATGGCTGAGGAGACCTCAGGAAACTTACAATCATGGTGGAAGGGGAAGCAAGCATGTCCTTCTTCACAAGGTGACAGGAAGGAGAAGAAAGAGAGCCAAGTAAAGGGGGAAGCCCCTTACAAAACTATGAGATATTGTGATAACTTACTCACTATCATGAGAATATCATGGGGAAACAGCTCCTACGATTTAACTACCTCCCACCAGGTTCCTCCCATGACACATGGGGATTTGGGGAACTGCAATTCAAGATGAGATTTGGGTGGGGACACAGCCAAACCATATCAGGAACCAAATGAGCAAAGTGCAGAAGCAGCAGTAGAGGATGATATCAAAGAACAGGTGAAGAAACACCAGGCACCTTCATTTCGTTTCCTATGCATGAGGCCAAACCTAACAACCAAGCAAAGAAATAAAGGCATTTACAGCCCGTAGACAAAGGCCCTCATTCTTTATTTTCTGTTTGTCTCAGAAGAAATGCCACTTCTTACTTCCCAGAGCTAGGGCAACCTCCTGGGTCCCTGATTTCACTGTCTTCCACATTCTCAGGAACACTTTCTCCTGAGAAACTTACTCCTTCTGGCCAGCTCCCTGCTTTACCTATTTAGGTCTCTTGCTGAAAATACTGGATTGCTCAGACTGTTTCCTGCACCATCTACATCTACTGCATATTGATTCCTATATGGTGCATAGTAACTTGACAAATATTACCCTGTATAACCTAAGCAACACTGTGGTAAAGGTAGGACCCCCAACTTCTGGATCGTCCAAAATCACAATCTAGGGAGCGTCAGGGCTGTGACTCAAAACTGGCTCTTCCGATGGTGCACCCTCATGTTCTTTCTCCTTTGCAGGGCTGTCTCTTGATGCTGGTAGTAGACTGTTTCTATCTAAACATTACAAATGACTTGGCTTGCTGTCAGAGACCCAACTTTAAATAGCTAAAATCGCTTGATAAATGGTGTGAAAATTTTATGGTCCTTCCGTCAGACACCAGAATTTATTATCACATAATGCACAGTTAGAAGAACCAAAAGAAACCATCCCACAAGGGCAAACAATGTGGAGGCAGTGGCCCTTTGACACTTAAAGGCCACAGGCATTATATGGATCCAATAAGAAGGCTGCTTCTACTAGCGAGAGAACAACCTCTTGATCTTGCAAAATGTTTTTGGACACCTAAAGGCTCTTTTATTACTGTGGCTGATTAAAATGAAAAGCTTAAACGACTAAAACGTTCTTTTTGATGACTTTTTACCATGAACTATAGACCTCGTAGTCCAGTGGGATTCAAGCCCTTTGATCCTGGGTACTCACATAAATTCAGAGTCATAAAACAACATTGGATTTGATTTTACTAGTGTAGCTGATGTTGCCAGATTTGTAATGCAATCTTGTTTTCTCCCCTCCTCGTTTTTGAGCCCATCAACCATTGTTTTATAGCAAAGGGAAAGGAGTTTCCATTTGTTTTTGGCAATCAAGTTTTAAGATTGAGCCACTTTTCTAGAACATTGGAATTTTACAGAAAAATAATGGTACTGTATTGTATCCATCAAGATAGGAATCAGTGTTAGTTTTGTGTGCTGAAAATTAAGTATCAAAAAGAAAACCCTCTTCCTCATTATAATAATCACAGATTTTTCATTACTTCAGATGGTTAGAAGATGATGTGATTGAGAACAACAATACAAGTTTGAAGTAGAAAACTGGTGTGATTTCGTGTTTATAAATTTCCCTCAGGACTAACTGAAGATAAATTAGAAATATCAAAAGATGCCCAAGTTATTTAGTAATGACTGGCAGATCATAGGCCATATCTTAGTTTACAAACTTAAGTAAAAGGACTGGTATCTGTGGGAGCAATAAAGAAAATGTTTGATAGACATATGTTGAACAAAAGACATGCAGTAAATATAACTTAGATGTTTAATTCACTTTCTCCTAATCTCCTAATCATTTTCCTTTGCATATGTGCAATATCATATTCCTATAACTCCTAATATATGAGACATGAAACTTTTACTATTCAGGGTCTATGAGAGAACAAGAAGACAATTTTATGAAAGCTATGTTATAAAGACCAAAACAAGTAATAGTGGGTCATAATTATTCATTTTTATGGAGTAAAATATCAGCTTGGGTTCAGTTAGAGAGATCAATGACAAATTTAGCCTATTTACTAGACCAGGGAATATTAAGTTTTCACTAATTTTATTTTTCATGGATTGCCTGAAAGATGAAACATTCCTCACCAACATTGTTGTGTAAGTGACACAGGACATAAGGGTCATGGGATATTTCAACAATTCTACTTTGAAAAGAGTCACCATGCAAGGAGTGCTTCACTCTCCTAGGGGCAATGCCTTGTGATATTTTCAGCTTCAGTCTTTTAACACCTGCTGAGGTCCCAGTGAACATTTCATAATAGGACTCATCCAGACAAGTATCATTCCAATACACATTCACCTCCTTGCCATTTGGCATAAATATATCACATTAAGCCATATCAAATTGCTGTTTTATAAGTCAAATAGGTCAAATATCACCAATTTAATGCAGTTCAACTTATAAACTTCATTTAGCAAATTTGAGAATTATCATTGTTCTATGTTTTCTCAGTTGATCCTTTAAATTATGTTTATTACATCTATCTGCAATAGATAAGCATCATGCCACATATAGTATTAAAACAAAATAAACAGAATTGTGTTATACACATATCTACTGCAGCTTTCAAAGACAGTATAAGAAACTGCCCCCTGTCTACAGAGACAAGTAATTGTTCAGGTGGTGTGTATATTCAATTAAGATAAGAGAAGGGTATCCTGTTAACAAGAAAGAGCTTTCTCATTTCATGTTCAAAAGCGTACTGTGATGTCAGCAACTTCTTCCTCCCTATTCATTCATTCAAGGATTATTTATCGTATATTTACCATGTTCTACGTTCCAGAGGGAAAATCCAGCTGTGAACGTTTATAGATAAGCGACAATGACAGTTTTCATGGCTCCAGTTTTAGCAGAAGCAACCATTAGCACTGGTAGAAAGTCAATGCTTGTTGTCAGAGAGCATAAATTCTCTCTTGACCCTACCTTACTCAGAGCCACTACCATCTCCAACTTGGACAGCTGCAATGCTCCCTGCTGTCCTCTCCACATCCCCTCTGCCCTCCTCAATACATCCCCTACAACAGCAGCTGGGTAGGGGGTGGCGGGTAGGGGTATCTTTTGGAAATGCAAATATGCTCACGTCACATATTCCTCTGCTGAGAATTAGTAGATTCTAACTTCTGAAGATGAAATTGGGAAATCTCAAAAAGATGTACGAGGCCCTTCCAGAATCTTGCCTCTTGCCTTTCTCCACTGCACTCTTTTCAACCCACGGGCCATCATCAATCAATGAGATAGCATGTTAACAAGTCAAGTCGCGCTTTATCCAGAGCATTTTTAATAAGAGTTGAATATATCAGAGTACATTACATGTAATAAATTCTGTTTAATGGAACTCATTCCTCTCTCTCTCTCTCTCTCTCTCCCTCTCACACACACACACACACGTACACGCACATGCACCTAACCTGGGTCTTCATATGTAATACATTTCTTATTCTGGGTTGCAGTATAAAAAGGTTGAAAAAATCCTATTCCAGAGCTTCATTTCCCACCTCTCTCCTGCCTGTCCTGTACTGTGCTTTGGCCACACAAGGCCTCCCTGTCCTCCAAACAAGCCAAGCTCCTCTTCACTCTTTAGGCCTCTGCTTAAAGGTCAGTTCTTTTCTGGACCCACAGATCTAAATCAGACCCCATCAGAGCAGCTCCACAGCACTCATCACAGTGTATTTATTGGCTGAATATTTTATCAGTATCTGTTTCTCTGATGGACTACAAGTTCCAAGAGAGGGGGGACTGTATCTGTCCTGCCCCCTCGAGCACCTAGCACAGTGCCTGGCATCCAGGAGGCACTTAATCAATACACATTGAACGAATGAGAGAGAAACCTCTATTTACTTTTGATGATTCCATTCTTGGATGAAATACATGATCAATTTCATCAGGCACTATTTTTAGGTGGTCCTTTGTCACCTGTTGTATAGAATGTACCTATATATTCAGAGCCATAAACATAGCACGGAATGTCTCTGTAAGTAGATTAAGCATTGCCTACAAGTATGGACTTATGTGCACTTTGTATGTTTTTTTTTTGTAACATAAAGTGAGTTTTCATATGTTTAAAGCAAAAGCTCTTAGCATAAAACTGGAATGTGTTTCAATTATCAGAAGAGAATACATCTAGAACTTTAACAGAAAAAGGGTCAAGCTGACCTCCAGTGGTGAAATTGTGGAATGGCTCCTAAAATAATTGTAAAATACTCAGATAACCTATCACACAGAACTAAAGTATGTGTGTGTGTGTGTGTGTGTGTGTGTGTGTGTGTGTGTGTATGCAAAACACATTTCTCAATAAATATTTTAAATTATGTTTATTATACCAATTTGCAGCAGATATAGGTCATGCCATATATTGTATCAAAACAAAATAAGCAGAAGTGTATTACATAGACACCTGTAACAGCTTTCAGAGCTAGTGTATGAAATTGCCACAATCAGAAAATCTAAGTCTTGGAAAGAATCTTAGTTGAAATCTGAGATCTACAATCAGCGAATTCCATAAAAAGTTGATACGTTTAAAATGCACTTAAAAACACTTAAAAAGTCTCTCCATCCATTATTCTCTGGGTAATATTAAGTCCTCAGAGTAAGCTGAGTGCTGTTATTTAGCCTTTATGATATAAATTCTGTTTCCCCAACTAAACAGCAAATTCTCTGAATACAGAATCTATATGAGAATAAAATAAAATAATCCATGGTAAATGCTAAGAATAGTGTCTGGCATATAGCAATACGCAACAAATGTTAGCTGCTGCTATCATCATTACCGTCATTATTCAATGATGTTTTATCTCTAGCACATCTGTTATATTTGACACGTGTTCAATTGGTGTTTACTGATCATAAAAGAGATAAACTGTAAGAAGCCAAGTTATGTACATTAACTTATAGTTTAGAAAATTTGTCTTTACAGCAAAAACAATTTCAACATGAAATAAATTACTTAGAGCCATTCCACAGACCTGTGCTATAACTCTTAGGGTGCTTATACATATTCAGATCTTTCCTTCATGATACCATGGAAACAGCAATATTTCTTGTGAAGAGGCAATAATGGAAATGAGCACATCATACTTTTATAACATATTAAAAGCAATGCTCATTGGAGTATTAGTTATAACAGTAAATGCGGAATGTTTCTCTTTTACCTCAGCACATAATTTATATTGAACAAACTTTACCACCAAAAAATATGCTTTGCCAGTCACAGACTTTTAGTAAACTAAACATGCTGCTCCTCATAACAAATACAATAGTTACGATAGATTGCTTATTTACCACATGCCACTGTGGCCCAGTCCCACCCTAAGCTATCACAACAGTCGCAATCAGTTAACATGACCGAGTTATGATATTGTCACACCCAATTTATAGGTGAGAAGCTGAAGCTCAGAAAGACTTAAATAATTTCTTCAAGACCACACCTCTAGTAGACAGCAGAAACAGGAGTCAAACTCAGAGAGGATTACCTATTTTTCTATTCCACTATCCTGCCTACGGTTACGTTGCCTTTTCTTTAATGAATGGTCACATGACTTCTTTATATGAGTTTATGCTTCAGCATGTTCTGCTCTGAAGGGCCATTACTCCTAAGGACTAGTACCCACCCAAAGATAGATGAGAGCCAAAGGTCAATCCAGAATCAAAGTCACATCAGAAATATTCGTGCTAGGCAAGGACCTTCAAGATACAAGAACTTCCAGAGGCAGTTCGGTGTAGAAGGTGAGAGGGCTACCTCATAAAGTTGGTTTAACAGCTTATTCACTCCTTATATATAAAGACTGGTACACAGTAAATGCTTAATAAGTACCAAATTATTATTGTTATTCCTCCAGGACACAGAACAAGCTACAACAAATTGCAGTGAAATGGTCAAAGCACACATAAGCTTATGTGTATACACACAAACACACAATAAATTCACACTATGAATTCCATAGTGTGAATATGGAATAAGTCAATATGAAGCTGGACTTGTTAGAAGCAGCAACTAGTACAATTTATCACACATGAACACACCATATCGGGAGGCGGCAGCATAGAGAACACAGCTGAATCACCTCCCAAAGGCTTGTTAAGGAATCAGTAGTGTTGAGTATCAGGAACTACACTGGAGAAGATAAGGTTAAAGAACAGCTAAGCCCCTATGTTCAAATTACAAAAATCATAATGAAAAAGTAAGTAGCTGGCAAGCTGCATAGAAGTTTAGCCACAGTATTTTCTCACCCAATTTATGATCTTGGAAATTAGCTTCTATGAGATTCAGGTTTCAAATCTCTAAGATAAATATAAGCAAATATAAAGATTATGGTGACAAGTATTAGAGGCACTTCCTCAAACTGGGCTCAGGACCAGCTACGAGAAATAAAGCTGGAAAGGGAAATCTCCCACCTGCTCCTTTCTTCTGTACCTCTGTAGGGAGAACAGAACACCTTATTTACGAAACCAGTTAAAGAGAAGAACTCTATTGCTTATTTTTCTCTTTCTAAACACTACAGAAATATCACTGTTATTTCTTTATCACATGGCGACCTTGTACGGGTAGGAATAAATGATGATCTACAAAGGTCTTTGACATAGGACTAGAGAAAAAGAAAAAATTAAAAGTTAAAAAACCGTTATACTGAACAGTAAATACATATCAAATTTAGAAACCAGACAGACCTGGTTAGTAAATCTAGTCATCCTACTGACCAGCTGTGAAAGCTCAGGATTGTACTTGACTCTGCCGGGTCTCACATAGTTCAAAATTATCTATGTGAAGCACTGAGCACGCTACCTGGCATGGAGCTGGTACTTCCTACTTGGTAGCTATGATTATACACATCTCCGATTAAGTCAGAAAACATGGGGCACTCAGCATTTAATCTCTAATGTCAACAAAATCCCTTCCCGTGCTTTCCTGAAAATGTTTTAGAACACAGACCATACCTACTTTTTTACACTACGAGTCCGTCTTTCAGTTACACTTCTAAAGCTGCTTCCCTTTCAATTCTATCGATAGCGCTTTCAGGAAAGGACAGAAGAGAGGAAGGGAAGGGGAAAGAAAAGGAAAAAGAAAAAGAAAAGAAAAGAAACAGCAATGTAAAGGTCCATAAATGTCTAAAAGCTCAAGGGATTTTGCTTTGTATCCTATGTCCATGAAAAAAAAAAAAAGTTACTCAGCCTCTTTATCCTCTCCACCAGAGGTCACAATCTCAGATGTCTACAGGCTCCAGGCAATCAACATAAGTAGAGGAGGCTGGTTATAAGACAATAGGAATGGGGCATGGGGCAGTATTTTGGCAACTAAAGCATACATGCTTTATTTGAAAATTATCCAAAGGTAACTTGTTTTTTTAAACAGAGTCTTGTTCTGTTGGCTAGGCTAGAGTACAGTGGCACAATCTTGGCTCAATGCTACCTCCACCTCCCAGGTTCAAGCAATTCACCTGCCTGAGCCTCCCAAGTAGCTGGTATTACAGGTGTGCACTACCACGCCCAGCTAATTTTTGTATTTTCAGTAGAGACGGGGCTTCATCATGTTGGCCAGGCTGGTTGCAAACTCCTGACCTCGTGATCTACCCACCTGGGCCTCCCAAAGTGCTGGGATTACAGGTGTGAGCCACCGTGCCTGGCCCAAACATAACTTTTTAAATGTTATTGTGCTCAATGAATAAATGTCTTTGGGCTGTATTTGATGGTATCACAAATTTAAGAATGCTGTAGCTTTTCTAATGCTATCCTCCAAATAGCCTTCTACTTAAATACTGTGAGTCACGAAAAAATTTCTAGCAATGTCCAGTCAGATCAATTAACAACTATTTATTAAGTTTCAGCTAATTGGCTAGCGCTGATGCAGGCAACATGGGAAGAGATCTCCCAGACTTTTGGATTGAGTAGGGACAGATGCATGGGCCCACTCTTTTCCCAGACCAGAAATGACAGAACTTTTGGAGCTAGAAGGAAACTTACACCAGCTAGTCCAATGCTTTTACTTTATAGCTAAAGAACCTAATATTTAAGAGTGATGCATGATTGTATAGAATTTACAGCATGATTGAGTGAGGCAGAACAAGTCAGGAGAGAAGGAAGCACTCCCCACAGTGCTCTACCATGCTTTTTCCTACTTCATGAAGAGTCAAAAGCAATGGCCAACACTCAGAAAGTCACTGGTTCCAGCAGTAACCTGTCACCGAAAGTCAAAAAACTTCTGCAATAAAAAGAAAACTGTCTTGGTCCACCTGTGTTGACTCATGTTCAGAGGTTAAGACTCAGCAGAAAAGATTGAGGGCTGATGGTGCATGAAGAAAATGTATAAAACCGGCATTGGTCCCCGTGACACAAATGAGCAATGAACAGATTCTTCATTCTGCAACAGCCTCCTTCTGTATCTGAACTGTCTGAGGGCAAGACAGCATCCTGAAGGCTGAGACAAAGGGCTCCTTTTCCATGAAAATTCAAGTCCAAACGTACCTACTGTATTCTGGGTAGCCAGTCACCTAAGAGGAATCTCAACACCAGTAAACCAGCAAATCTAGTAACCTCATAACATTTTATATTTACACTGAAATGATGAATTAACATATTTCTCAATATTTTAATGTTTCCTTTTTGGCATCTCGGTAATGAATTATACTAATATCAGCACTTAGGGGAATACCGTAGTTTTTATGAAATCATATTTCATACTCGTAAAAGTTTTGTTTATTGGCCTACAAATTATTCCCTTTCCCTCACAGTATTATCTTGGAATTAAGAGATTTACATGTATTGTGTTGATAATGAAAAATATAAAAAATGGGACAGGATCAGGATTTATGTCTCTATAAACTCAGTTGTATCAGCTCAAATAGAGTCTGCACTCAATTCTGTTTCAACAGCAATGTGTAAACTATTAGAAATGGATCAGTGGAATGTGTTGGAGACAGTAAAAGAAGAACGTCTGTTTTTCTTAATGGAGGCCAGCACACCATTTGGTTCTCTTGGGGACAACAAGGTACAATGTAAGTTAATTTTCAGTTCGGCATTGATCCCTGGATCATTTTGCAGTGGGAGTAACCACTCTAGAAATGTGATTGCATTGCACAATGAGCAGGGGCCTGCCAGAGGCCATCGCTCAGTGAAGTTTCCCCTCAATTAGGAACTAGGCATGTGATGAATAGGGTGAATGAGAAATGTCACTGTTGGCTGCTTCTTTGTCTTGCATCCCACAATCCAAAGAACATTAGTTAAAAACAGATAAAACAATCATCTGTCATTTCCAAGTCCTCTACTTTCAAACTGCTTAAGGTGTTGGTCAAAAACAATATTCTTAAATTACCCAACTCCTCACAAGCCAGACGCAAAGGGAATGTATTTTTCTTTCTTTACCTTTCAAAACGGAAGAAGTAGAGATCCAAAGAAGTCCTGCCAATCTCATGCTCATGCTTCCTTTTTGTCATAAAGATTTGGTCCTCCTACTGAGTGTCACTTACCTTTCTAGAGCTGCATCCCTTCACTGAGTGACACATCTGAAAAGATGCTGGAAGGTTAGAGTACTGCATTCAGAGTGTAACTGAACACTTGAACACATTGCTCCACAGAGGCAAGCAGATGGACTACAGACCTACTGACTAGAAAGGAGAACTTGTACAAGTAACTAAAAGGCTAAAAATGGGAGGAGGTGTAAATAGTAGGAATTTAGGTCTGGGCATGGTGGCTGACACTTGTAATCCCAACATTTTGAGAGAGAGGCCAAGGTGGGCAAATGGCTTGAGCCCAAGAGTTTGAGATCAGATTGGCCAACACGGCGAAACCCCATCTCTATAAAAACAAAACAAAATAAAATAATAAATAATAAATAAAGGATGTAACCCAAACTCAGGAAGTAAGTTATATATTGAGAAAATAAGATTATATTAATCAATATAGGGTAGTATTCCAAACAATGGGTTTCTTGGAGAAAAAGATTTATGTTGGAAACAAGCTATATAGGATCCTCTTTATAGTTCTTCCCTTTACATGGTAAAGCTCTAATAGGGCAATAGATATTTCTCAAATATATTTGACCATAAAAACTTTTTGTCAAGGGACATTTCAAAGTATCACTGTTCAATGGATTCTGCTTTGGGAAAGCCTGGTTTAGACCACCCTGATATAAAGCACACAGGCACAAGAACAGCAGGAAGATCACAGACAAGTCACCCTTAAACAATGAAGCTATGGCTGGGTTTGGTGGCTCAGGCCTGTACTCCTACCACTTTGGGAGGCTGAGACTGGCAGATTCACTTGTGGTCAGGAGTTTAAGACCAGCCTGGCCAACATACTGAAACCCTATCTCTACTAAAAATACAAAAATCAGCTGGGTGTGATGGCACATGCTTGTAATTCCAGCTACTCAGGAGGATGAGGCAGGAGAATCACTTGAACCTAGGAGGTGTAGGTTGCAGGGAGTCAAAATCGCACCATTTTACTCCAGCTTGGAAAAAAAAATGTATAGCAACTTACAATTATATTCCCCTTTTATTGATTATTTAAATGAATCAATTTCTGGCGCATGTTTACATACCTTTACTTAAACTCAAAGTACTTGGATGATATTGCCATTCAAATCTCCAGTGGGAGAGTGGTTGCAGATCAGACATTTTCCATGACTCTACCGTTTTATGTCATTTATAGTATCCACAGCAAAATTCTTTAGTTTTGTCCAAGCATGTCCTTCATTTAGCAAACTCTGCCTTGAGAGTTTATGGTCACTTCATGGTACTTGGCATCACCTGCTTCATTTTTTAATTTGGGATAATTCTGCTAACTTTATTTTTGAAAAGGCAGCACATTACCTGTACATGGTTTCACTTGTTTGAGAAACTTTTGTAAGTGGTAGCCATTGCACAGCAAGTTAATGACAGCTGGGTAGAAACATAGTTTGGGTATGTCCTACCAAGACATGATAAAACTGATTCTCTCAGTAATAGCACAGATAATTACTTCTTTGAGATTGCTTCAAGGATCTGAAAATCACCATTATTAGTGTTTGGCAGATAATTTCTCTGTACAGTTGATCTTTTCACTTATCAAAGTCATAGGCATAATTTTATGTGTGATACATGATGACGGTAACAAAGAACTAGGGTTCTGAAGTTAGGAATCTATTCAACTCCTTGCACCGTGTCCTTGAGAAATAAATCAGATTCTTTGGCACCTAGTTTTCTCAGTTTTAATAACTGAACAATGAAAGTAATAATACTGATAGTGATGAGACCACCCTTCCTGGGTGGTTCAATATACACCCTGTAGTACCAGTTACATGGCACATACTCAAGAAAATGTTATTTCTCATTTCTTCTTCCCTTTGCAAGTCACTTTATAATTAGGCAACTTGAGTTTAGAGTTGTCTTTGTGCTTTTTTTTTGGTTAAGGACATCTTTGGGACATTGGACTCATTCTTTTTCTTTTTTTGAGATAGTCTCACTCTGTCACCCAGGCTGGAGTGCAGTGGTGCAAATGCAGTCTGCTACACATTTTTGCCCTTTCCATACTGCATTACTCAACAAATGCTGGCTGCAGAGCACACATGAATAAAAACCCCTAAGCTCCCCCACTTAGTAACCATGGGACTACAAGGTAAAATGGTCAACTGTCCCATCAAAATACTTCAGGTGGTAGGGTTTTCATGTTGCTGGTGGGAGAACTGAACAATTAAGTGACTTTCCTTCAAATGTATGGTTAAAAGCAAAATAGAAAGTTCAATTTAGGTTCTCTGCTTATTGAATCATACTGTTTTCTTTAAATTCTATGAAAACATTTCAAGAAAACTAAATGTGATACACATCAATTCTTGTATACAATGACAGAATGAATCACTTTTCTTGTGTATTTTAAAAGCATGAAATCCTTCTTATTCTAGAAAGGCATGCTGAAGAAATCTGGAAACATATCTGACTTCTCTATAACCTTTATGTGGAGAAAAAATATCTAACTGACAATGATAGCTGCTGATGGAAATTACATATAAAGCACCAACATAGCAGTTTTCCCACTCACTATCTTCCACTAGTTCTGTGACAACAGATGAGACTGCTACTTAGTGGAACAAGACAGGTAGGCTGGGTTTTTGTCAGTTCGTTTTACCAACTGCATCTATCTTGACTGATTGTGTTGATGCCAAACAAGCTGTCTTGTTTTATCTTCAATATCACCCAGAGAACAGGGGCAATTAAAGCATAGAGGGGCCAGGCAGGTAAAAAGGCCCAGAGAGCACTCTGGCAAATGAGAGGGCATGCATCGTCGTGGAAGTAAATACCTGCTACTTAGCCCCAGCAAGCTGAATGTAGGAGATTGGTCAGAATGGTGTGAGAAATTATAGAAAATGTGAACCTTCTTGGAAGCCCAGAAGGTTTTGCAAAAGCCTTGGAAGAAGTTACCGCTGGTGGCAACCTAATCCTCTTACCTTGAGCTAATAGCAAAAAGCAAATAACAAGGGAATGTTGAGGAGTTTATCTAAATAGCTTGTTTATTCATGTGGTCCTAAGACCAACCTTTGATCATCAGCATGACTACTCTCTACTGTGGTGGGAGTGGGTGTTGGCAATGTTAATCACCCTCTAATGGTGTTTTACTTGAGACCTTTGTCACTTAATCTGTACTAAATAAATGTGAACATCGCCAGCTTATCATGGCCACTGCTGACTCTGGCAGAGATCCCTGGCTGCACTGACTGGCAAGCCTGTGTCAGTGTCTGTCACTCAGTCAAGTCTGCCAGTTGGACTTGACAGTTGAAGTTATACAAGAAAATAAGTCCTTTGTTGCCAGCTTCTCCAATTTTTAAAGAAGCAGCTAGGAATCTAGGTTTTATATAAAATTTCCATATTTTAAAATATGTATTTCTAGTTCAATCTTTAAAATGCCATGTTTGCCAAATGAAACAGTTCTCTGGGTCAGATCAGAGAAAAGAGTTGCTTGTTTCCTGTTGAAGGTTGTCCTTCAGTGACTGCTGGAATAGTTTAAAACTATAGTTAAGTGTATAAACTGGACGTACCACTCCGATGGCAATAGTGAGCCATGGTAGTCATAGCTTTAGCAGTTTGGAATAAATCATAAATGTGGGGCAAAAAAAGTTTTTAAGTTTACTAATATCACCAAAAGAGTAGATAATTTTTCTGCAGATACTTTTTAAAAATCTAAAGTATAGTTTGGAACAGTTTTAATCTTTACTACTGTTAATCACACCTTAGTCTAACCTGTATTTTAACTGCAGATCATGATCACAATACACTTTCTGTCTTCCATGTACTCCTCTCTTTTCCATCTCCAATCTTTTCTAAGTTTGAGGTATTTAAGATCATAAGATTTACACAGAGGTAGAATGAGATAATATGTATAATGTGCTTAGAACAATACCTAGCACACAGGAAGAAGACAAAACTTGTAAGCATCTTCTGTTACCAAGAATATTATTTCACTGTCAAAGCCCTCACCAGGCTGTCTACAGTTTGTGGAAAGGTAGGGTTAACTGTAACAACTTGGCTGTTAAAAAACTTCTGCTTACACAATCACTTCTGTTCTTGCCCTCTTTAGGAATCTGTGTCTTAAATTATCCCCCATCAATTTCAGTTCCCCCGAGGCAGCTGAGAATCTTTTTCACATGAGACCAAAGAAAAAGAAAGAGAGGTCTCTGTAGGGCATTTTGTAACAAAGGAGATAAGGGCCTCCTTCTCTTCTTTTCTTCTAGGAGACAGGGGTAATTTTCCACTTTTTTGTTTCTTTGTGAAATTGACTCATTTTCTCTCCCAAACTAATTACTCCACTGGATGGGTGGGGCTTGAATTTGTACACCATACTACTTATCTAATAATTTTCTGCTACTTGTAATAACTTAATATATAATCCAGTACACCACCTCAGTTATTTTTAAAAGTGCATTATCATACATTGAAAAGGAGGATATTTTCATATATCTAATAAGGGGTTAATATACAAAATGTTTAAGGAACTCAATGGCAAGAAAACAAACAGCCTGATTTAAAAACCAGCAAAAAATCTGAAAAGGTATTTCTCAAAAGAAGACATACAATGCCAGGCATGGTGGCTCATGCCTGTAATCCCAGCGCTTTGGGAGGGTGAGGTGGTCAGATCACCTGAAGTCAGGAGTTTGAGACCAGCCTGGCCTACATGGTAAAAACCTGTTGTAAGGCCGGTTGCCTCGCCAGGAGGCCGGACACACCCACCTCTGCACTCGACACCCAGCTCTGCACTCTGCACCAGAATCTGCACTCAACACTAAACTCTGCACCCGGCACCTAGCCCGCTGTTGGAAAACTCTGCCAAAGTTTAAAAGAAGTCCCACCAAAACCTGCCCAATAGCATTTTGCTCCGCCCAGGTCCCACTCCCCCTGGGCAGCCCACTCACCGGAAATCCCACCTACCTACCAATAGCAGCTTGCGCCATCCACGTCCTGTTTCTCCACAACCAATCAAGACGCCTTCACTCTCTATAAAACCCCACGCCCAAGAGGAGCCAAGCGCAACTTCTCTGGCCCCCTTTCCCGGACCACAGAACCTCGCCCGGGAGGTTAATAAATTGGCATTTAATTTTCCGAGGCTGGTCTCAGTTTCCTCATTTTAAACTCGGCAATAACCCTTACATTTGGTGCCAAAACCCAGAAGGAGTTGTAAGACCCCTCCTGGGGGAAACTGACTCCTCCACCCAAAGCCGGACCGGGAAATTGCTCCACCACAAGGTAAGGCTTCTGTTGCCCACAGCCCCTCCCGTTGCTTGCCTCATGAACTCCCTGCTCGTAATTGCGGCCATGTCAGGGACCCCTTCTCGTCTTTTGCCATGGGCCTGGGGCCCCGGCCTCGTCTCGAGGACCTGAGCATAGAGGAGACGTCCCTACACTCTTGTCTTCTCCCTGTGAGGGGTTTCTCAGGGTCAGGATTCTGAGGGAGACGTTCCCACCTTCCTGAACCCTCTTGTATCCCCCGGTGTTTGGTGGCGCGGCCCGGGATGCTGAGCCGCTCTTCTGATGATCTCCGCAGCAGTGACCGAGGTTTGGGTAGTCAGAAGCCCTGTTTGCAAACCCAGGCCCTGCCTAACAGCAGGACCAAATCCCTGGCTTACGCTACTAAAATGTCTATTTCAAATCAGCCCTTTGGCATATAAGCTCCCGTTAATTAAGTAACTGTACTTTCAGTTTCTCTTCCTACCCCCGGCACGAGTGAGTGAGTGAGTTTATGTGTAGTCCCATGGCCTAACGGCTACGGGGCTTGTGTGGGCATCAACCCGTGGCTCCACAGGGATCTCATAAGGCATAACAGTGATTCACCTCAGGACTGACTGAAAGCTCTGAGGTGATCAGGCCTGGGGGGTTATACGGGTACACCTTAGCCAAGATGCCCTGAAACATCCCTTCAGGGACGTGGGCTGGGAAGGCATCAGACTGGTCTCCCATCTGGGGGGCACCCATCCTTGGTCCATCAGTCCTATATGTGGTTCTGTCTTTATTGTAGATTTGCCAGTTTTGTTAGACTCCTGTTAGCCGATGTACAGTGGTTTAGGCCTACTTCCCTTGAAGTAACAGATATTCTACAGTGGGTAACAGACCACTGGCTGCAGGGAACCTTTACTGAATTCATGCCCCTAGAAATAACTCTGTTCTCCTTTTTCCTCCTACTCTTCTTCTACCACTAAAACCTCATTTCCTAACTCTATCTCTTTTTCACTTCCCCTAATTCTTCCATGTAGCTCTAGTCCTATCTCTTTTTATTTTTTTTTCTCATTATAATCATTGCAGCCTGTAGGTTCTCTCAGCCACCCATTCCAGGAAAAGAGTTCTTCTGCCCGTGTTGGATATAATAATAAAAAAATAAAAAATAAATAAAAAAAAAAAACAGAAAAAACAGAAATATGGGTAATCAGAAATCTCACCCAGACCCCAAGTCGCCACTAGGATGCCTAGCCAAAAATCTACCCAAACTGGATCTCTCTATAAAAAAGAAAAGACTACTCTTCCTCTCCACTGTGGCCTGGCCACAGTATTCTTTAGACAACCAGTCCAAGTGGCCTCCAGAGGGCACACTCAACTTTAATATCCTAACAAACTTAGACAACTTTTGCCAAAGGAACGGCAAGTGGGTGGAGTTTCCCTACATTCAGGCTTTCTGGCATCTCTGCTCCCACCCCGACCTCTGCTCCTCCTGCAATACTGCCCAGGTACTCCTAGCAAAAAACTCCCCCACACTCCCTTCTGCCCCTTCGCCAACCCCCTCCTCCTCCTTCTCTGACCCCAATCTTGCTGAAGAGCTCTCCCTACCCCCTGCCCGACCCACTAATCCTCCGCCTTATGCGGGCCTGCAACCCTCTCCTGCTCCTCCTCTTCCAGATTCCAACCTGACCTCTCCTGTTAGTGCTCACACTCGTTCGCACTGCGCTTCCAATGACGAAACCTCTCTCCTTTGTCCTCTCCGCAAGGTGCTGTAGCAGAGGGCGTTGTCTGAGTGCATGTTCCCTTCTCCCTCTCCGATCTATCAGCCATTGAAAAACACCTAGGGTCATTCTCCACCAATCCTACTGCTTACACCAAAGAATTTCGCTACCTCACCCAGGTGTACGATTTTACCTAGCATGACACCTATATAATCCTGTCCTCCACCCTTACTCCAGAAGAGCGCGATCGCATTCTCACAGTGGCCTGAACACACGCTGATCAGGTACATCTCACAAACAATCAAATGCCAGTAGGCGCGGCGGTGGTCCCCAAGGCTGACCCTAATTGGGACTATCAAGCTGGTCAAGATGGCCGCTGCCACTGGGACCAAATGCTACAGTGCCTCCTAGCAGGCATGCAGAGCACAGCTCAAAAGGTGGTTAATTATGACAAGTTAAGGGAAATAACTCAGGGTCCTGATGAAAACCCAGCCGTCTTCCTTGACCGATTAACTAATGTTATGATCCTCCATACCCAGCTGGATCTGGCCTCCTTAGCGGGGGCTACAGTCCTACCCACCCACTTCATTTCCCAGTCAGCGGCTGATATAAGGAGGAAACTTAAAAAAGCTGAAGAAGGCCCCCAAACTCCCGTACGGGACCTGGTAAACATGGCATTTAAAGTTTTTAATGGCCAAGAGGAAAAGGCTGAGGCCACCCACCAGGCCCATTTACAGCAAAAGGTAGGCCTCCAAACCCGAGCTCCTGTAGCAGCCCTGAGGCCAGCAGTCCACCGAGCATTTGGTGGAGGGGGTCCATCGTCCAGTGGAGGGGGTCCATCGAAACTCCCCCAAAATTCTTCAAAGGCCCCACCCGGGCCCTGTTTCAAATGTAGCCAACAGGGACACTGGGCACAGCAGTGCCCCTGTCCTCACCCACCTCCCGGACCCTGCCAGAGCTGCAAGCAGACTGGACACTGGAAGGTTGACTGCCTGTCCCGGACTACAGGCTCACCCCCTACACCTCTATGTGAGGGGCAAGCCGGTCCACAGGAAGCAGTCCCTTCACTTGAACTCCTCGGCCTTCTGGACAACTGACGCAGCCTGGATTCGAGGATCCCCATCACACTTGCCGAGCCCAGGGTAACGCTACAGGTAGCGG
The DNA here is from genome assembly GCA_004027835.1 of Alouatta palliata. Lineage (NCBI taxonomy): Eukaryota > Metazoa > Chordata > Mammalia > Primates > Atelidae > Alouatta > Alouatta palliata. The sequence goes on from PVKV010025337.1 coordinate 27,764, forward strand.
GTAAGTCCATTTCCTTCTTAGTGGATACGGGGGCTACCTACTCTGTATTGCCTTCCTACTCAGGACCTAGCATACCTTCTCAGGTTTCAGTCATGGGAATTGATGGAAAGCCTTCCTGTCCTAATCAAACTCATCCTTTAGCCTGTGTCCTCAAAGGAAACCTTTTTTCCTACTCTTTTTTAATCATGCCTTCATGCCCAGTCCCCCTTTTAGGACAAGATATTCTCCAAACTGCGGGGGCCACTCTCCAATTCACTGGCCCCCCCACACTCAAGCCCATCACCAGCCCACCTCCTCTTACCACTCTTAACCAACACCATGCCCTGTCTTAACCCTTCGCCTGAACCCGCTATTCCTCCTGAGGTATGGGACACCTCCAAGCCTGTAGTGGCCAGACATCACATGCCAGTTAAGATACTTCTAAAAAATCCTACCCACTTTCCCTCATGTCCCCAGTTTCCTATCTCAAAAATGCACCACCAGGGCCTAAAACCTATCATTATCCGACTCCTAGTCCAGGGACTCCTTATATCCACCAGTTCCCCTTGTAACACTCCCATCTTGCTGGTCCAGAAGTCGTCCGGGGACTACTGCCTAGTTCAGGACCTACGCCTTATCAACGAGGCAGTGGTACCCCTCCACCCTGTAGTCCCCAACCCATACATCCTATTATCCAACATTTCCTCCACTACCTCCCATTTTATGGTTCTAGACCTCAAGGATGCCTTCTTTACCATTCCCCTACACCCTGAGTCTTACTTTCTCTTTGCCTTCACCTGGACCGATCCAGACACCAACCTGTCACAACAGCTCATCTGGACAGTCCTGCCCCAGGGATTCAGAGACAGCCCCCATATTTTCAGACAAGCCTTAGCAGCTGACCTTAGCTCCTGCCCCTTTCAACCCAGTCTCCTCCTTCAGTATTCGGATGACCTGTTACTTTGTAGCCCCTCTCACTCTCTGTCTCAATAGCATACCGCCACTCTCCTTAACTTTCTGGGATCTCAAGGGTACCGGGTATCTCCCTCCAAGGCGCAGTTGTCAGTCACCTTGGTAGTCTACTTAGGCATTCGCCTTACCCCTACAACTAAAAGCCTAACAACAAATTGCCAAAAGGCACTCCTTTCGCTGCAGCCTCCAGAGACAGCTGACCAAATTCTCTCCTTTTTGGGGTTTGTAGGGTTCTTCCGCCACTGGATACCTAATTTTGCTTCTCTAGCTAAACTTCTGTATGCAGCTGCTAAAGACACACTCACGGGACCCCTCTCCCATCCTGGGGTAGTGAAGCAGGCTTTTAAAACCCTACAAACTGCCTTGTCCACAGCCCCTCCTGCTCCAACTACCGGATCTCAACCGCCCCTTCCACGTGTTCACTGACGAAAAACAGGGGATTGCGGTTGGGGTCTTAACCCAGCCCCTGGGCCCCGTGTATCGTCTGGTAGCCTACTTATCAAAACAGCTCGACCCCACGGTCTGGGGGTGGCAGCCTTGCCTGCAGGCCCTAGACCTGTTAATGGCGGAAAAAGGAGGTACCTATTTGTTTCTTCAGGAACAGTGTTGCTATTACATCAATGAAACAGGTCTGGTGGAGGAAAATGTCAACACTATCGACTCCAAGAAGACCTCCAAAGAAAACAGAATGCACCAGCCTCTTCTCTTAACTGGTGGCAATCCCCCACGCTTACCTGGCTGGCTCCCATTATCATCCCCATTATCATTGTCTTTTGCTAATGGTAGCCCTCTTTTTTCCTCAGGTTTTTATAGGCCCACATAAGGGAAATTTCCAGGGTGGCCGTAAACCAGATGCTGCTTCACCCCTATGTCCAACTTCCAACCGAGGCACTAGCCAGCTGACCCTTCCCCTCACTCCGCCCCTACTCAGCAGGAAGTAGCCAGAAAGAAGCGGTGTCCTATATCATCAAAAGGGTTGGAATGTAAGGCCGGTCGCCTTGCCAGGAGGCTGGACACACCCACCTCTGCACTCGACACCCACCTCTGCACTCGACGCCCACCTCTGCACTCGACACCCGGCTCTGCACTCGACACCCACCTCTGCACTCGACACC
>PVKV010025338.1:0-29776 GCA_004027835.1 Alouatta palliata
GGCTCATGCCTACAATCCTAGCACTTAAGGAGGCCAAGGTGAGAGGATTGCTGGAGGCCAGGAGTTCAAGACCAGCCTGGCAACATAACGAGACCATGTCTCTGCAAAAAAGAAAAATTATCCAGCCATGGTGGCACATACATGTAGTCCTGGCTACTTGGGAAGCTGAGATGGGAGGATCACTTAAGCTCAGGAGTCGAGGTTATGGTGAACTATGATAGCACCACTGCAGCCCAACCTAGGCAACAGAGTGAGACTTTGTTTCTAAAAATTTTTTTTTAAATAAAATTCTGTTATAAAATTCTATGGGTTTGTAGGTATATATATATATATATAATTAAAATGCAATTTTTGTCCCCACCATCACTGCCTCTGTGTAAAAATGATGTCAGGACTTTGGTTTCTCTACTCACTTTAAGTAACTGGTAACAATTACATTAAGTTGCAAACAGTTTTCATTGAGTACAAAAACAGAATATCAATCCTTTGTGATGGGCAAACTTCCCACCTGACTTAACCTTAAATGTTCGCACCTCCTGGAACTCAGATCTGGCACTGCGATGGAAAAGTGGGCTGTGGTCACTCTGCTCTCTATTGGGAGGCCCAGGATGCAAGACTTGCTAAAACTTGAAAGTCCCAGGCAAATTAGGGCGAGAGGACACCCTGAGCTGTGTCTTTACAGCACTTGCTCTTAGGGTGATCTGATGTTTCTGAGACCTCTAGGCAGAAGTAGCGCAAGAGTACAAGGGCACAGATGCAGTAGATTTCTCACCTGGTTTGGGAGCTTCATGAGGTGATGCTAATGCCTGGCTCTGCTCCCAGCCAGTGGGGATAGCTGGCTTCCAGGCAAGCCCAGCAGGGAGTGAGTTTAGTCTTTCTGGTGCTTAGTTGATTCCTCAGATTATATATATGTATGTATGCATATAGGCACACTACATAAATAACTTGCAATGAACATGTGTTACTGTTGGAAATGGGTTTATAACATTGGGAAAAGTCCACACCGAGACAGTGGATTACTCAGCAAGGCTAGTTTACTTTCTGCAGAAAGGGTGCAACTCGCCAGCAGTCTTGCTATGAGAGTATGCCTGAACAACAGGGACAGGGACATTTATAACTTTCATAACCTGATGCAGTCGCCCTACTGCTGTGTCCATTTTCCACTGGCTGGAATGGAACCTCACATTCTATGCTTGACCCAATTGGCTAAAAACTTGGACACTTCCTGAATAGATAAGGGTGAAAGAAGACAAGGAAAAAGACAAGGAAGGAAAGGAAGCTAGTCAGGAGGTCAGGAGGGTTTCCAAATAAGGAATGGCATGCACCAGGATTTAGACCTTGTCCAGTTCTGTTCAGACATGCTGGAGCAAGTCAAGGTAGCTGATTTAAGACGTAGCTGACTTAGAGGATATGTTTACATGGCTATATGTTTATGCTGATCTTGGATAATGGTCATAGAGAACAAGAGACTGTAACTCCTTATAATGTAGTCTAAGATATAAACTTTGAAGAAGAGCTTTCCCATCTCTCACAGTTACTTTTATAAATTAAAAAAAAAAAAAAAAAAAAAAAAAGGCTGAGTGTGGTGGCTCATGCCTGCAATCCCAGCACTTTGGGAGGTTGAGAAAAGAGGATTGCTTCAGGCCAGGAGTTCAAGACTGGCCTAGGCAACATGATAAGACTCCATCTCTACAAAAATTTAAAGAAAAGCCAGGTATGGGGGCATGTGCCTATAGTCCCAGCTACTTGGAAGGATTGCTTAAGCGCAGGAGTTGGAGGTTGTAGTGAGCTATGATCAAGCTACTATACACCAGCCTGGGAGACAGGGCAAGACCCTGCTCCTTAAGAAATAAAATAAATTAAAATAAATTTAAAAAAGACAGAGATGTTATTGTGTCAGAAAACCCAGAGGAACAGTCTAAACTCAGTAACTTTCTAATTGTATTTAAACTACGTAACAACTAGCCATAATTAAAATGAGATTGTTTTGTGTCGCACAACTAATCATTTCTACAAAAAACATATTCAAATTTAAATAAAATTATAAGGGAAAAATGTACTTCAAAAAGTTTTACACTAGGTTCTGTCTCCTGGAGTTATTTTGTGGCGATAAAAGAGATTCTTCAAGGCCAGTGGCTGTGGGGAGTGAATTATTTCAGGTTCTCGATTTGCGTGGGTGCTAGGGTAGATGGAATACTGCAGCAGGGGCTCCGGTGCATGGGACTGCGAGGCGGGCTCTGCTCTGTTTCTGCAGCTGTGTTGATGAGCTGGCCCTCTGTTAATGGCCTTTGGGACTGAACTGTCATATCTCAGAGATGTGCTTCTTTCTGGGTGTCTCCTCATTGCCTCATAAACACCAGGACCCACAGTTCAAAGACCACCTGTCAACAGTGAAATTCACCTTCATACCTTTTCCTTCAACTTTCTCTCATGTGAGAAACTGGTGAAAACCCAGGCCTCTGGGTGGCCTTGAGTAGTCTGTGGGTAGACGGCAATCTGTTGAAACTGGTGAATCTGAATTAACGGCTAGATGTGTCTCATGTTTCTGTGCTACCCTTTAATGCATGGGCAGGTTATACCTGTGACCTCTGAGAATGGCCCCAGGGAATGTGGAGGGGACAAAATGCTATGGATAGAACCAGTGTGCCCAAAGCCTGCCATGAGACCTCCAGTAAAATCCAGCATCTTCCAAATACTTGTCTTGTGTCTCAGAGTGTTGTAAATTCTAAGAACATAAATATGTGGAATTGGAAATATTCTAGAAGACTGGGAAGTTCCAAATTTAAACATGTGTCCTAGTTCATAGAAATTAAGAAATTCAGCTACAAAAGCATTATGAATGTTATACATATGTGTGCACATATATATGTATATATATGAGTTTATATATTAAAAATATTTAGCTTAAAATTTTATCTTAAAATCATATTTAGCTTTTATCTTAAAATCCATATTTTATCTTAAAATGCTTTTATCTTAAAATCAGTGTTTCTCACCAAGATTTGTAAGGCCTGACCCCGCTTCTCTCTCTCTGCAGCTCTGCTCCCCCAACCTGCAGCTTCAACTCCTACTACATGCTGCAAGCCTTGCAAACTTCTCTTATAAGCTCTGCCCCTGCCTGGAGCATTCTTCCCTCAATCTCCTCCCCGGACCACCCTCTAGGCATCCTTTCTGTCTCCCCATGCTTACCTCTTTCTTTTGGAAGCCTTCCAGGCCTCCAGGTGCTCTCTCTGGACACCATGCAGCTGTCATTATTTTGCATGGCCTGGACACCTTGCATCCCTGCAGGTTTAGGGCAGTGAGGCCACCAGCTCTGCTCTGGGCTGTGTCCACAACATCTAGCACAGCCTCAACTTGGCAGATAAGTGCTCAAAACGATTTGTGAGGGCATTCAAGAGAGAAGAACATAGGAAATTGTATAGTAGGAGACTTAGTATTGGAAAGATGTTAATTCTCTCCAAATTGATATACAGATTCATTGAAATCCAATCAAAATAACAGTAGTTGTTTGTTGCAGTTAACAAGCTAATTCTAGAAATAATGTCAAATCTAAATAACAAAATAGATTTGGCAACTGAAGAAGAAGAAAAAGGAGGAGAAAAAAGAGGAAGAAAAGAAACAGTCACAATGAAGCTTGAGCTCCTCACTTCAAGAATTATTATAAGGATATAATAATTTAAAACAGCTTGCTATTCTCACAAGAAATGAGAAAAAGTTCAGTGGAATTTTTTGGAAAGTCCAGAAACAAACCCAACACTTATACAGTCACTGAATTTATGGTAAGGTTTACAGTGTAGTGGGGAAAGAGTGATGTTTCAATAAATGGTACTGGATCAAAACACAAAAAGAAAGAACATGGGAAATAAAATACTTCTCTTAATGGTAAGACAGGAGAGTGGTAGACTTTTCCACCTTTCTATATTATAAAAGAAATGTGAAAACTTAAAAGTAATTTAAAAACAATAATCGTACCACATTAACAAATGAGCTTTATTTTTCTTACTCTAAGATTTTGTCCATACATACCTGTTTTAATAGTTGTGCATTGTTACGCATTTTGGTCTGTTTTGAAGTTACTGTTATTATTTAGGATGATAGTGTGTAAACATACTCCATTTTTCTACATAGTGCTTCATAATTATATTTTTACAGGTTGTATGATGTATTGAGTTGATACACTACACTTTCCTTTTAATTTTGTGATTGTCTCTGGTCTAGTGAATTCCCTAAACTCAGTGAAATACAGGCATAAGCAATCTGTTTTCTTCCAGTTACCACCTCCCTTGCCTGTCCTTCAGTGACATCTTGGGATGATCCCACAGCTTTAAAGTCATATCTCATTATTAAGAGTTCTGTCTGGTCCAATTTTAATCCAGTCTCATCTTCTCTTTTCCCTTCTGTCTCTGGCTAAATCATGGTCTTTGGAACCTGTAGTTGATGGGGGATATGTTTTGGTTTTTACTCATCTATCACCAGGGGGTTGGATGAGGAGAAGAAATTGGGGTAAAAAAGGAAGCTGTTCGGTATGGTGGCTCACGCCTGTAATTCCAATGCTTTGGGAGGCCCAGGCAGAGGACTGCTTGAGGGAAGAAATTATAGAACAGCCTGGGCAACACAGTGAGACCCCCCATCTCTAAAAAAATTAAAATTAGCTAGATATGGTGGCACACACCTGTAGTCCCAGCCACTTAGAAGGCTGAGGTGGGAGGATCACTTGAGCCCAGGAGTATGAGGCTGCAGTGAGCTATGATCACACCACTGCACTCCAGCCTGGGCAAGACTCTGTGTCTTAAAAAAAAAAAAAAAAAAAAAAAAAGAAAAGAAAGAATTGGGGAAGGCTGGGTTACCTACTGTCACCTGTCAGTGCACTGGTGGGCAGTGGCCCTGAGCTTTCTTTTGGTCACTGTGGTTGGCCGTTGGTGTGTCCTGCTGACATTGTCTTTGTCTTGTGATTTTCTGGGCATGTGTTTCTGGTCCCTTTGTCACTGAAGACCATCTCAGAAAGGAACAGGAGCATCCCTTTTAAGCCAGCTGTTGACACACACCCTCAAACCCCTGTCCCAGGGGCACCATATTTCTGCCTCCCTCTTTACCCCTCAGCTCCCTCATGTGAGCCAGGAAAGCCACTAGTGTCTCCTCTACACCCTGCAAAAGCCACAGGGGACTTTCGGGTGGAGTGCCATCTTTTACCCAAGTACAATTACACAATGATCCCTTCTTGCTGCTTGGTGTGAGCTGCCCTGGCAAGTTCCCACCCTCAGAAATCTTTAGCCAGGCAGCCATCCTCAAAGTGGGCCTGCAGAGATTGAAGCCTGGTACCTATCCAGTCAGCTGGTGGTTGCTGGGCTCCTTTTGCCTAAAGGTACCTTTAATCTCTATTTTTTTGGAATCCCAATTTCTGGACCACCATAAGAAAGAGGGGAGGGCAGACCTCCTCAGCAGGAATACTGTACTCCCAAGACTCCAAATTCCTGTCTCTGGATGGTCTGCTGATGCCTGGGAGTGGGTGTGGGTGATGGCTAAGGTAGCCTCATTTAGCAAGTATCTGGCCCTAATTGTTTTCTGCTCAATTAAAAATGTTGGAGGATGATTATATTTATTTGATTGTGGTGATGGTTTCTTGGATGTACACATAGGTCAAAACTTAACAAATTATACACCTTATATGTACTTTATTGGCCATCAAATATGCTTTGATAAAGCTGTGAAAACTGTCAGGGGAACTTACTGCCTGTTTGTCCTCTTCAACATTTAGTTACACTTTCATAAATAATGCTGTGTGAACGCTTCTTCCTTTGATGTTTTCTTGAGATAAATTTCTAGGAGTTTGGATTACTGGCTAAAAGATAAAAAACATTTTTATAGCTCCCAAAACATATTGCTATATTATTTTTCCCAAGAATTGTGCCAATTTCCAATGTAGCCATAAGTATGAATATACTAGTTTAATAGCAACCTTACACTTGAGTATTATTTTAAAAAATTGTTCCTAGATATAAAATGCTACATTAATTTTTATTTCTTTGATTAAGATAAAGGATAACACACTTGTGTACGTTAGATCAATTTTTATTTTCTCTTATGAGAACCACCTGTTCTTATTCTTCATCTATTTACCTACTGGGTAAATAAATGAATTTTGATGTTCTTTTATTTTGATTTCTGTAGATGTTGTTGTGAAGTTGTTTGTGAAATAAAAAGAATGTTTTCACCGAAAGTAATGTTTATTCCCATGGTTAGAATTTGAGAACAAATTGACCCGAGTAAGTGAGACCTAGTTATAGATTGTGTGGGTTCATCAGCTGCCTCTCCTGATTTCCGGAACAAGGGTCCCTCTGTGCGGGCATATCAGGTTGTTTTCTCCAGGGATCCCTGTCTGCTCCTAGTCACATGGTCTCCCTGATTTTTAGCTCTCCTACTCTCTGAGTTTTCTGAAGCTGATTTGATTAGAGCAGCATGTTTCCTTTTAGGCCAGTGATTTTGAACCTGGGAAAGTAGTATACCTAGGAAGTGGCAAGAGTGGCGGGGGAGGGTGGGGTGTGCAATTTTGTAAAAGTCTGTGGAAAGACTTTAACCTCTCTGTCAAGGCAGTCATAGTTTCATTTATAGTATTTTGGAATTTCAAATAGTATAAAAGGATTTATGTACAAAAATAAGATACCTAAGATTTTTATAAATGTCAAAACAGAACGAAGCCATTTTAATTGACAGACTCTGCTCTCTAGTTCTTTTCAAGATGGTAGTATGAGTTCAAGTTTTAAACTGCTCCAAATACAGTGCACATGCACGCATAAGTGTGAGCGCACCCACACCCCCCCCCAATACAGTCATGCTCAAAAACAAACATCTATGTAGACAAAGGTCAAAATAGAAGCTTCTAGCCATAACTGCAAGCTGAGGCCACTAACACACTGGATTTTGAATCTAGAAATGCTCAGAGTTGCCCAGAACTTGGATTTCTGTGGAGTAGAAAGGACCAAGAGCACCTTGAGCACTAATGGATAGTAAGAGTGATACAAGGGACCAGGGGGTGGTTTTTTACCATGAAAAGAAACTGAAAAGAAGCCATGATCATGACTGGACAATAGCTTGTCTATATCTAATTTAATGCTGGCAATTAAAAGAAAGCTTCCTGTTTGTTTTTTTAAAGGAGTTAATATAAGTAAAACTAAGTAGCTATGTAGCCAATGTGGCCAGAAGAAGCAGAGAAGATCATGGAGACACAATCTATGTCAAGTTACCTGCTGATTCAATAGCTAGATTTGTGAAATTGCCCCAAGAATCAAAGTCCTCAGCTATTGACATAAGGCCTGTTCTAGCATCAGAGTGCCAGGAGTTGGGTGGAGGTGCTGCAAACCACGAGAAAAGAATGCATGATGAGAAGGGAAATAAAACAATAAAACACATAACAAAAATCCACTTTAAGAAAGCAAGTCAATAAATTGAGTGTGAAGAATTATTGAAAAAATAAAAATTAAACATTCTCAAAATGAATTAAAAATAAGTATAAGTTATGCAGAAATAAAGAAAAAATAATAACCGTAAAATGCTTTGTGAAATTTAAAAGTGGGTCAAAAAGAATCAAAGATAAATGGATATAAAGAACTAATTTTAAAACCTGAAACTAAAAAATATATATAACAATTGAGATAAAAACTCAATAATTCGGATAAAATCTGATGGGAAAAATCAGAGAATTACTGAATTCAAAAATAGTATTGAAGAATTACCAAGAAAGAAGCACAAAGAAATAAAGAGGGAAAAATATTAAAAAGATGTTAAGTGAAATAACAGATGGATTGAGAGACCCATATTTTTCCTCCCACTTCCAAAATTCAACCCACCCACAAACTCCTCTTGAAAGCACTACTGAAAAACCTTCTGGGTCAGAATGTTCCTTAGTAGTTCTTTCAAAAAAAAAAAAAGAAAGAAAACCCAGAATGACAAGGGATGTAAAAAGCATTAATGAACAAAGTAACAGATAAAAAGATGTTGTTAAATTAATTACTGACAATTTAAGATTAACATTTTTGTTTGCTTAAAAGGGGGTTGTGAATAAAATGTAGACAGTAAATACAAGGAGGATGAAGGAGATGGAATTCAATGGGCCAATCCCAACTAAGAACATCGCTTTGTTTAGAAAGATAAGGATACTAAATTTATTTAGACTTTGTCAGGAAATGTGCCATTTTAAATTTATGTTGAAAGTAATCAGCAATATAACAGAAATGCAATCTATAGCTTCCAAACCATTAGAAGAGAAATAAAAAGAATAAAGGTAATTTTATCAATCCAAGAGAAAGAATGTAAGGGAGAAAAAGAAGCAAAAATGAGGTTGGGGGAGGTGGCGACAGGAAGATTATACAACAAAAACACAGCAAAAAAGTGTGTAAATTAACCCAACTGTATCATTTATCACAATAATTGTATATGGGTCAACTTCAGGCTATCTAAAGAAGAAGATTGTTATATTTGATTAAAAGAAACAAATGAATGCTGTTTATCAAAGACATACCTAAATCAGAACTATCTAAGGCAGTTGAAAAAGAGGTAACAGGCAACTACTAACAAATAGAGCATTTGTTGTAGCAGTATTAATATCATATAAAGTAGAATTAAAAGCAAAATCATCAATAGTGATAGAGAAGCACACTGAGTTATGAGATAGTTTTCCTAGAAGATATAACAATTGTGTATTTTTATGCATTTAACAACATGGCTTCAATACATATAAAGAAAATCTTACAGAATTATAAAAAGATACAGACAAATTCACAATCGTAGTGGATAACTGAATCTACCCATGTCAGAAATAAAGACATCAGACTGGGCACAGTGACTCATGCCTGTAATCCCAGCACTTTGGGAGGCTGAGGAAGGCAAATTGCTTGAAACCAGCCTGGACAACATGGTGAGACACTGTCCCTGCAAAAAAGAAAAAATTATCTGGGTGTGGTGGTGCATGTCTATAGTCTCAGCTACGTGAGGGGCTGTTGTGGGAGGATTAGTTGAGCCTGGGAGGCAGAGGTTGCAGTGAGCAGAGATAGTGCTACTGCACTCCAGCCTGGGTGACAGAGCAAGACCCTGTCTCAAAAAAAAAAAAAAAAAAAAAAAAAAAAAAAAAAAAAAGAAAGAAAAGAAATAAAGCAATCAGACAAAAAATATTTAGTAAAAATATAGAAGATTTAAACAACACAATTCCCAATTAAAAAGCTTCTCCAATAAATATTTAAAACGTCAAATTAACATTCCTCTCAATCATATGATAAAGCATCTACAAATTTATTAAGAACAAGTCTCAATACATTTAAAAGGATTTAAACCCAGAAAGTATGTTTTCTGAACCATAATGGAATAAAATCAGAAATCAATAATAAAAAAAATCTATAAAATCTACAAATATTTAGAAACTAAGTAGCATGCTTCTAGATAACCTGTAGATTTAAAAAGAAATCTAAAAGAAAAGTAGAAACTATTTTGAGCTGAATAAAAGTGAAAAAACAATATATAAAAGTTGTGGGATAACACTGAAGCCATAGCAGAAAGAAAATTCACAGCAGTAAACATCTTTATTAGAAGAGAAGAAAGATCTTAGAACCAGTGACTTCAACCGCAACCTTAAGAAATTAGAAAAGAGGAGGAAATTCAGCCTAGAGTAAGAAAAAGAAAATAATAAAGAATAGGAAGAAATCAATAAGATTGAAAACAGAAATGCCAACAAACCAAAAATGAACAAGATTAATAAAATGAATAAACCTCTAGCTCTGCTAATCAGGAACAACAGGAAAGACACGAATTATTAATGTAGGGCATAAAAGAGGTGACATGACTCCAGATTCTAGGATACTAAAAGGCTAATATGAGCATATTATGAACAACTTTATGCTAGTAAATTTAATAATTTAAATGAAATGGATAAATATCCTGACTCATATTACTAGAGACTTAAGAAAAAATAGATAAACTGATTAGCTTGTGTCCATTATAACAACTGAATTTAAAAATTGTAGTTAAAAATATTCTCACAAAGAAAACTCCAGGCCCAGATGGCTTTACTGGTGAATTCTGCCACATATTTAAGGGAGGGAAAAAAATACCAATTCTATATGAATTCTTCCAGAAAATTAAAGAATAAGATATCCTTCCAAAATAATTGTATAAGTCCAGCTTTGTGCTGATAGCAAATACAGACAAAGCAATTACAATAGTGTAATGTAGTAAATACAGAAGTGAAAATGATAAACAAATTAACAAAGTGAATTATTTTGAGATACGTTCCATCGATACCTAGTTTATTGAGAGTTTTTAGCATAAAGGGCTATTGAATTTTGCTGAAAGCTTTCTCTGCATTTATTGAGATAATCATGTGATTTTTGTCTTCGGTTCTATTTATGTGATGGATTATGTTTATAGATTTGTGTATGTTAAACCAGCCTTGCATCCCAGGAATGAAGCCAACTTGATAGTGATAGATAAGATTTTTAATGTGCTGTTGGATTCGGTTTGCCAGTATTTTATTAAGGATTTTCACATCAATGTTCATCATGGATATTAGCCTGAAGTTTTCTTTTTTAGTTGTGTCTCTGCCAGATTTTGGCATCAGGATGATGTTGGTCTCATAAAATGAGTTAGGGAGGATTCCCTTTTTTTGTATTGTTTGGAATAGTTTCAGAAGAAATGGTACCAGCTCCTCTTTGTACCTCTGGTAGAATTTGGCTGCAAACTCATCTGGTCCTGGACTTTTTTTGGTTGGTAGGCTATTAATTGCTGCTTCAACTTCAGACCTTGTTATTGGTCTATTCAGGGATTCAACTTCTTCCTGGTTTAGTCTTGGGTGGGTGTAAGTGTTCAGGAATTTATTCATTTCTTCTAGATTTGCTGGTTTATGTGCATAAAGTTGTCTGTAGTAATCTCTGATGGTAGTTTGTATTTCTGTGAAATCAGTGGTGATATCCCCTTTATCATTTTTTATTGATTCAATTCTTCTTTCTTTTCTATTAGTCTGGCTAGTGGTCTATTTGTTGATCTTTTCGAAAAACCAGCTCCTGGATTTATTGATTTTTTTGAAGGGTTTTTTGTGTCTCCATCTCCTTCAGTTCTGCTCTGATCTTAGTTACTTCTTGTCTTCTGCTAGCTTTTGAATTTGTTTGATCTTGCTCCTCTAGTTCTTTTAATTGTGATGTTAGGGTGTTGATTTTAGAACTTTCCTTTTTTCTCATGTGGGCATTTAGTGCTATAAATTTCCCTATAGACACTCCTTTAAATGTGTCTCAGAGATTCTGGTACATTGTGTCTTCATTCTCATTGGTTTCCAAAAACATCTTTATTTCTGCCTTCATTTCATTATTTATCCGGTAGTTATTCAGGAGCAGGTTGTTCAGTTTCCATGTAGTTGTGTGGTTTTGAGTGAGTTTCTTAATCCTGATTTCTAATTTGATTGCACTGTGGTCTGAGAGACTGTTTGTTATGATTTCTGTCCTTTTGCATTTGCTAAGGAGTGATTTATTTCTAATTATGTGGTCAATTTTAGAGTAAGTGTGGTGTAGTGCTGAGAAGAATGTAATCTGGATCTGGGGTGGAGAGTTCTGTAGATGTCTATTAGGTACACTTGGTCCAGATCTGAGTTCAAGTCCTGGATATCCTTGTAAATCTTCTGTCTTGTTGATCTGTCTATTGTTGACAGTGGAGTGTTTACGTCTCCCACTATTACTGTGTGGGAGTCAAAGTCTCTTTGTAGGTCCTTAAGAACTTGCTTTATGTATCTGAGTGCTCCTGTATTGGGCGCATATACTTTTAGGATAGTTAGCTCTTCTTGTTGCATTGATCCCTTTACCATTATATAATGCCCTTCTTTGTCTCTTTTGACCTTTGTTGGTTTAAAGTCTGTGTTATCAGAGACTAGGATTGCAACCCCTGCTTTTTTTTGGTCTCCATTTGCTTGGTAAGTCTTCCTTCATCCTTTTATTTTGAGCCTGTGTGTGTCTTTGTACATGAGACGGGTCTCCTGAATACAGCACACCGATGGGTCTTGACTGTTTATCCAACTTGCCAATCTGTGTCTTGATTGGGGCATTTAGCCCATTTACATTTAAGGTTAATATTGTGATGTGTGAGTCTGATACTGCCATTTTGATGCTAGCTGGTTGTTTTGCCCATTAGTTGATGCAGTTTCTTCATTGTGTTGATGGTCTTTACAATTTGGTATGATTTTGCAGTAGTTGGAACTGGTTGTTCCTTTCCATGTTTAGTGCTTCCTTCAGGAGCTCTTGGAAGGCAGGCCTGGTGGTAATGAAATCTCTCAGCAATTGCTTTTTCATAAAGGATTTTATTTCTCCTTCACTTATGAAGCTGAGTTTGGCTGGATATGAAATTCTGTGTTGAAAATTCTTTTAAGGATGTTGAATATTAGCTCACTCTCTTCTGGCTTGTACGGTTTCTGCTGAGAGATCCGCTGTGAGTCTGATGGGCTTCCCTTTGTAGGTAATCCAACCTTTCTCTCTGGCTGCCCTTAGCATTTTTCCCTTCATTTCAACCCTGGTGAATCTGACGATTATGTGCCTTGGGGTGGCTTTTCTTGAGGAATATCTCTGTGGTGTTCTCTGTATTTCCTGAATTTGAATGTTGGCCTGCCTTGCTAGGTTGGGAAAGTTCTCCTGGATAATATCCTAAAGAGAGTGTTTTCCAACTTGGTTTCATTCTCGTCATATTCAGGTACATCGATCAAACGTAGATTTGGTCTTTTCACAAAATCCCATATTTCTTGGAGGCTCTGTTCTTTTCTTTTCATTATTTTTTTCTCTAATCTTGCCTTCTCATTTTATTTCACTGAGTTGATCTTCAATCTCTGTTATCCTTTCTTCTGCTTGATTGATTTGGCTATTGAAACTTGTATATGCTTCACAAAGTTCTTGTGCTGTGTTTCTCAGTTTCATCAAGTCGTTTATGTTCTTCTCTAAGCTGATTATTCTAGTTAGCATTTCATCTAACCTTTTTTCAAGGTTCTTAGTTTCTTTGCATTGGGTTAGAGCATGCTCCTTTAGCTTGGAGAAATTTGTTATTACTCACCTTCTGAAACCTGCTTCTGTCAGTTCCTCAAACTCATTCTCCATCCAGTTTTGTTCCCTTGCTGATGAGTTGTGATACCTTAGAGGAGAAGAGGTGTTATGGTTTTTGGTGATTTCAGCCTTTTTGCACTGGTTTCTTCCCATCATCATGGATTATGTACTTTGGTCTTTGAAGTTGGTGACTTTCAGATGAATTCTCTGAGTGGACATCCTTTCTGTTGAGATTGAAGCTATTTCTTTGTTTTTTTTTTTTTTTTTTTTTTTTTTTTTTTTTTTTTTTTTTTTTTTTTTTTTTTTTTTTTTGTTTGTTTGTTTTCCTTCTAACAGTCAGGCCCCCTGCTGCAGGACTGCTGGAGGTCCATTCCGGACCCTGCTTGCCTGGAAATCACCTGTGGAGGCTACAGAACAGCTAAGATTGCTGCCTATTCTTTCCTCTGGTAGCTTTGCCCCATAAGGGTACCTGCCAGATGTCAGCCATAGCTCTCCTGTATGAGGTGTCTCTTAGGATATACAGGGCTTAGGGAGCCACTTGAGGAGGTAGTCTGTCCCTTATCAGAGCTCAAGTGCTGTGCTGGGAGCTCTGTTTCTGCCTTGAGAGCTGCTGGGCAGAGACATTTAAGTCTGCTGAAGTGGAACTCACAACCACTCCTTTTCTCAGGTGCCCTGTACTGGAAGGTGGGGCTTTATTTATGAGTCCCTGATGGGCTGCTGCCTTTTTTCAGAGATGCTCTGCCCAGCAATAAGGGAATCTAGTCACAGTGTGCCTGCAAAGGCCTCGTTGAGCTGCTGCGGGTTCTGCCCTGCTGCTGTGTAAACTTCCCAGTGACTCTTTACACCGGCAAGGCTAGAACTGCCTCAGTAATGCTGCCCCTCCCTTCACTTGTCCCAGGTCAAGTTCAGACTGTGTCCTGGCTGTGAGAATTTCAAGCCAGTGTGTCTTAGCTTGCTGGTCTTTGTGGGTGTGGGACCCACTGAGCCAGATCACTTGGCTACCTGCCTTGAGCCCCCTTTTTTTCCAGAGGAATGAGAAGTTTTGTCTTGCTGGCGTTCCAGGCAACAGCTAAAACAGCCACCCAGTTTTGTGCTGGAAACCCAGGGTGATGATGTAGGCACTGGTGAGAATCTCCTGGTCTGTGGGTTGTAAAGACCATGGGAAAAGTACAGTACCTGAGCCAGAGTGCCGGAGTGTCTGGAAAAGTCCCTAATGGCTTCCCTTGGCTAGGATGGGGAGTTCTCCAGCCCCTTGCACTTCCCAAGTGAGGCAACATCCCACCCTGCTTCGGTTTGCCCTCCTTGGGCTACACCTACTCTCTAGCCAGTCCCGTTGAGATGAATCTGGTACCTTGGTTGGAACTGGGGAGATCACTCATCTTCTGCATCACTCTTGCTGTGCTCCGGAGCTGTTCCTATTTGGCCATCTTGGCAGAAGCTCTCTCCTGATTTTTAAACAAAATTTTATTCTATATATTTCCTCTCTTTCTATGACAGTAACCAGACATTTAATTTATCAAGTACTTATTACATGCCAGACCCTAGACTATATGGTTTGCATAGTTTCCTCACTCAATACTTGGCAGTGACCCAAGGAGGTAGCTATTATTAACATGCTTTATTTACTTAAGAGGGAACTGAGTCAGAGCTTTTAATTACCCTCTCCCCTTACCCAAGGTTACATATTGGGGATGACATCCAAGTCTTTCTCTAAAACTTGTGCTTTGTTTATACAATACTGTCTCACATCTTGAATGGTTTCAAACCACCAGCTCACAGCTAATATGCTATACTCTAGGTATGCTAATTCACATGTTTGTTAAGCTAATAGGACATTTCCTTCTTTGGATTGAAGGATCAGTGATTTGGTTGGCTTGCTGGCCTCCGCATTCATTTTCTGTGGAGCTAATCCAGAGTAAACTCTGGCTTATGTTGTCAAATAATTTAATATTAGCAGAGTAAGCTATGATGTTAGTAACTATGAAATGTGAATAGTTTAATGACAAAGTACCTGGGGAAATGAGCCTATTGCTTTGGGAGAGAATGGATTATAATAATAACTTATTTAAAAATAAAATTTCATCCCTCTTGGTATAGAAAGCAAACTCTGGGTGTCAGTAGAAATCGACCTCTGAATTTTAATGATCTGTTCATTACTTGAAGACTTATCCTGATTATCTACAGTCCTTGCTCTAGAGCCTAGCCCAGGCCTTGTGATACTGGAGAACAAACAAACATGTTGTAGGAAGACTCTGCTCTTACACTGCTGAGAATTTACAGTCTGCTCCTGGTGCCTCACGTCTGCCAGGCATGAAGGACACCAGGAGCTTGCACTCTGGAAAGTTCCCTTGGCTGCTCTGTGCACACTCTGTATGACTGTCATAACCGTAGGGTGGTTTACCCTCTTAGGAGGCATCCTCTGTTGTCCTGCCACCCTGCCAGTGGAGCTGAACAAGGTTGTAGCAGGAATTTCTAATTTCATGTCATCAAACATTTATTTGGTGATCCTTAAATGTGCCTACATGAGGGTGGCAATGTGACACAAGAATGAATTATCCATGAAACTTAAAGGCAAAAATCCCTTTGAAGCAGGTTGTACAATGGCACGGTGTGTCATGTACCTCATTACTGAATTCCAAGCGTGTTCAGATCTTTGAATTTATGATTTAATTAACGAAATGCACCTTTCAGAGCAAGGGAAAAATGGAAGACTCTGAAAGCCCTCAAATTTCTTAAGTCCCTGCTGTGAACTACATTGAGCAGGTACTGCCTTACAGACAAAGACGGAAACTTATACAAGCCTGAAGGCACAAGGCTGCTTCCTACTGGAGCTGTCATGAGAACAAAGGTCAGAAACAGGAAGTCTGTACCACATGGTGGAATTTATGCCAGAAAATCAAAGGCATATAATCCATTTGTTCCAGCTTCACAAATGGAATGGCCTTGGGATTTGAAACATCTCTTTCCAAAAAAATGAAAGTTTTTGAGAAAGATTATTATTAAAAACTTGAACACACTACACTTTCCACTGTAAGGAGAAGACAAGCAAGCTTTGTAGATTCTGTATTCCTCCAGCAAGCCAGGGATGTGAGTGAAGAAACAAGGGTACTTCTGAATTTAGTAAGAATTTATAACAGGTCTAGGCTTTGTCAGAAATTGTGCTAGGTGCTCAGGGTGAAAGCTGGATTAAGAAAAGTACAGAAATGGCCTTGAGATTTGAAGAGAGATACATAAACATCCATAGGTGATAACTAAGTAGCGGATGGGTACAGAGAGCAGGCAGTATTGCTTGGGAGAATAAGGTTTTGCAGAGGCGGCAAGGTTTGAACAGAGCCTAAAAGGATGTTTAAATATTTGTGGGGAGACAAGCGCAATCTGGAAAGAGGCCACAGCATGTACAAATGCATGGAGCCCTGAAAATAACCCACACCTGTGCCAGAGACAGGTCATCAGATCATTTATTGTCTCAGTCAGTTTGTGTTGCTATGATGAAATAACTGAGGCTGAGTAATGTATATAGAGACGATGTTTGTTTGGCTCGTTGTTCTGCAGGCTGTATAAGAAGCATGGCACCAGCATCTGCTTTTGGTAAGGGCCTCAGGAAGCTTTTGCCAAGGGTAACTGATGGGTCACATAGTGAGAGAAGGAGCAAGAGAGAGGAGGAGGGGTGCCACCCTTTTGAAACAACCTGCTCTTGAATGAATGGAGTAAGAACTCACTCATTACTGCAGGGGACAGCACAAAGCCATTCATGAGGGATCCACACTCATGACCCAAACATCTCCTACTGGGTTCCACCTCCAACCTTGGGGATCACATTTCAACATGAGATTTGGAGGGACAAATATTCAAACTCTCTCACCTCTGTTTAAGAATTATTGAAAACAACACAAAAAAAGAATGTCCAGGTGTGGTTGGAGGGGACATTATTCTGTGGATTTACAGTAGGGGCATAGCTGGATCCTATTTGTATTGGGGAAGTGAATTCTGAAAGTAGCATGGAAATGAAAGAAGACATAGAAGTACATAGACACTAAGAAAGCATTGCAGTGCTGAAGATGATGTGTGCTAGACCATGGCTGAGGTTATGTTTAAGTCTTGGCTGTTATTTGATAATGAGGTTTGCCAAAGGACACAGCCTTCATCATCACCTGCCTGGTTCTGTGACTGAAGGTTGCTCTGGCTCCCTCCCACGTTTGTGTTTTCGTCCTGGACTAGGCAAAACTGTGCTCTGCTTGAGTGTCAGACAGGCCTGTGGTGGAGTCCCATCTCCACCGTCTTTCAGCTGTGAGACTTGAGGACTTTCTGGCCTAACTTGCTTCATCTGTGAAATGAAACAAAGGTACCTAGTGCAGTGGCTTTAATAAATTTTGGCTGCTTGTGACTCTTTGAAGAGGCAGCTAAGTCTTACACATTTTCATGGACTGGGCTCAATGCATGGATGTTAATTAATTTGTCTTGATTCAAACAATAACTTCAAGCAAGGGATTTAATCACGTGGACACCTCAACTCTTCTGTGTAGGGTGCTGTCATCCGTACACTTTAGCGTGATGTGAGAAATTGCTTATGTTAACTTTCCTGAGCATTTCTAGATGACATGATTAAATTTTGGAGCCAGACGTGCCTGTAGATATCATCTGTTAAATTTTCTTCTTCTTCATCCATCCATCCATTCAGCAAACAATGAATAAATATCTAAATGTACCAGGTGTTAGGATAGGTGAAAGCAAAAATGAATTAAACCAAATCTCTGCCTTCTAGATGCCCAGACCCTCTGTGGGGTGTATTGTTTATAATACAAAGTACTGTGGGGTTTTGGAGAGGAGAAGAGAAAACAGGGCTGGAATGAGCATCCTCTGAAAGGATGCATAGAGTTCATGAAACAGTTGACATCTGAGCCAAATTTTGAAAGATCTATCCAGGTTTACCAGGTTGGCATTGGAGGTGAAGGTGGATCAAAATTCCAGTATTTTTGTGTAACAAACTACCTTAAAACTCAGGAGCTTGAAATGTAAGTTTTTAATTTCTCATGATTGTATGGGTTGGTTAGGCTTACTGGTATAGTTCTGTCCCACATGGTGTTGACTGAGGTCACTAAAGGGGGCTCTTATAGGTTAGAAGGTGCAAGGTAGCTTCACCCACATGCTAGTGCGTCAGCTAGGATGGCTGGAATGACTAAGGTCTAGCTGAATCAACTCTCTCTCTCCTCTCTGTCTCTCACCATTTAATTGTCAGCCCAAACTTCTCTGCGTGGTAGGCTGGATCCCAAGAGGGAGAAAGGGCAGCTGCAACACCTCTTAAAGTCTAGGCCCAGAAGCCACAGAGCATGACTTCTTCCATTTCCTATCGGTTGAGGCAAGTCATGAGCCAGCTTGGATTCAAGGGCAAGGAAGCGCTCTCCATCTTCTGATGGGAGGAGCAGCCTGGAATGCAGACTGGCGGGAGGAATGGTTGGTGGCCATATTTGGAGACAATTTAGCCTAGTCAGTCCAGGCAGAGGCCAGAGTATTTGTAAGAGTGGCCTCTACTCTCAGTAAAGGAAAAGACAAGGTCAGCTGCTGAGAGCAAGAAGAAAGGGGAGGGCCAGGGACCTGAGAAGAATAACGGAATGGATGAAGATGTCTGAAAAAGCCCCTGAGGGTTGCAGAACCATGTTGTAAACCATACCACAATGGTAACTACAAAATAAATGTTAGTTCCTACCTCTCTCCATCTCTTTGTTGTGAGATCATCTCCAGTGGCACTCCTCAGGGGCAGGAGTGGAAATGACCTGTGAGGAATCAGATCCAGAGAGAAAAGAAGTTATCTCAGGTCACCCAGCAAGATAGTGGCAGAACCACAAGTCTCCCATAGGAGACAGTGCTGGGCTTTCTGTGCACCCCAGGAATTTTTTTTTTGATACTACAAATTGCTACTGTCATCACTTCTGCTTCCCTTTCAATGATCTAGGATTGGAGAGAAGGTGGACACACAATGAGAAAGGAGAAAAATAGTAGTTCTATATCTTTCTGAGGCACTGGCTCCAAGAGATGAACTCATTCTAACCAACATTTATTGAGAATCCACGATGAACCGGGAACTAAAGTGCAGACATAAAAATGAGTAAGACATGCATCTTGCCCAGAAAGGCTCATCGTGTAGAGCAGACAGACATTCCAACAATTAATTTCAATACAATATGATCAGAGAGTGATTGACCACTACACAGAGAGGGGGAAAGGTCAGGAACTAACATTGATTTTATACTTAACTATTGTCAGAGACTGGGCCAGTTACTTTATCCCCAGGGGACACTCAGAGCAGGGAGACAAGTTAGGAGATCAGTGTTTTCAGGCATTTGAGAGCATCTTACTCCGAAGAACTTGAACTTGTTTCTTCCCGAAGAAAAAGCAGTAGGGAAATATTCAAGGGTCTAAGACTGCAGATCGTCTCTGTGAATACTTTTTTTTACTTGTTTCTTTTAGAAAAATTACTGTTAAGGCAGTGAGAAAGATGAATTGGATCAGAAAAATACTCAAGCAGGAGTGCAGTCGGGAGACCAGTGTCCAAGACGAAAGGGTTCAAGTGCTTCTTACCCCAACCAGTGGGTTTAAACTATTTTACCATCACCCCCCACACTAATGGGTAGGCCCAACACCTCGTCAGTGGTGGTTCATCCCACTCATGATTTTCCTGAGTGGATTAAAATCGAGTAGGACTGTTTAAAGGGTTGCTGCTTCGACACAGCAAGGCCAGAGAGTGAAATTTTCGCTTCCCCTTCCAGTGCCCCTCCTCATTCTAGCCTCTCCTCCACCCTCCTCATTTCTGTTTATCCTGTGTTTTATTTCACAAGATATTTTTGGCATGTCCATTGTGTGATAGATACTGCCAGGCACCAGGGAAAAAACAGTGAACAAGACACGGTTTTAGACAGAGTGGTTTACTGGTAAGAAGGTTATGGGAGGACACTTTTTCTTCTGAGACAAGAGTCTTGCTCTGTCACCCAGGCTGGAGTGCAGTGGTGTGATCTCGGCTCACTGCAACCTCCACCTCCCAGGTTCAAGCGATTCTCCTGCATCAGCCTCCTGAGTTGCTGGGATTACAGGTGCAGGCCACCACACCCAGCTAATTTTTGTAATCTTAGTAGGGACGGGGGTTTCACCATATTGGTCAGGCTGGTCTCGAACTCCTGACCTTGTGATGGGAGGACACTTCTATATGAGGGGGAACCTATTATCCTCCCAATCATGTCATGGAAGCATACTCTACTCTTACCCTGCCTCAAAGAACTGGTTCTGCAGAATGAAACAATCCTCACATTTCCCCCAGGACAAATTGATGAAAATTATTCAACATGGAGGCATGATGGTATTAAGTTATTACGGTCAAGGATAAAGGAAGAATTCTTTAGATATCAGGCTTAAGAAAAAACAAAACTAAGTTACCCATAAGGGGGTAAAATGGTACTGGCCTCAGACTTCCCCACAGTTCGAGTATCTGGAGACAGTGTAGCAATGTGTGAAAAATTTCGAGGGGAAAAAAAATTTATGACACAAGAATAAATCCAGGCAAGTGTTTGTACATACATAAAGGCATCCAGCAGATATTTCCAAGCACATAAGAATTTAGGATTCAGCATGTCTGAATCCCCCTTGAAAAATCCACTTGATAAACTCCAGAATGAATCAGAATGAAAGTACTCAGGAATGAAGCTATGTGATAAAAAGACAAGTAAGCAATAAATCCATTTAAACTGAGAACCTAAACTACAAATCCCGGAGTTACGAAGTTACTTCCAAATCCTGAGAATTATGAGTATAGCATAGAATGTAAATGCTAAAAATCTTAATAGAGTAAAAAAAAAAAAGTAATGTAACTAATGAAAATCAGAAGGTGTCAGAACGACAGAATAAGGGCTACTTTCCTCACCTTTCATAGCAGAGAATTAGTTAATGCTTTAAGTGTTTCTTACGGCAGATTTCTTGAGCGCAGAAGTTCAAGACCAGCCTGGGCAATGTGGCTAAACCCCCTCTCCACTAAAAATACAAACAAACAAAATTAGCTGGGCATGGTGGCACGTGCCTGTAGTCCCAGTTACTCGGGAGGCTGAGGTAGTGAGATCACTTGAGCCAGGGAGGTTGAAGCTGTAGTGAGTCAATTGTGCCACTGAACTCCAGCCTAGGTGAGAGAGTGAGACCTTGTCCATCTCTAATCATTTTCCATAAACTTATTTTCTCAACCGTACAGAGCTTCTTTAGAAAATAATATCTCCTGCAGAGACTGTTTCTTCAGTTTCCTCTCTTTCATAGAATCAAGTAAAATCTAATTTTACATACTTTAGAAATAATTGCTACATTTTGTCTGTGTGTCTAACCAGCTCCAGCTGGGTGTATATGTATATAGCAAGGTATCTGGAATAATGCTTACCTAGTATTAATAATTTTTTTTTTCTGGGTGGTGATGATGTATATTATTTTTGTTATTCATACTGTTATGTATTTATTGTTTTTTAAAAACAATTAGCAAATAGTATTTTCATAAAAACAATAATTTTAATACTAAAGAAAAAGAAAAAAGGCAGAGAAAGAAAGAAAGGAAAAAGTAACACTTATGACCTGTTACTAGGCGGCACATGGCAGGCATATGTCTGGGCATGAGAGGCAGAGCTTGACTTTAGGTGCTGGCTTTTTCTCTCTCGGCCTTGGTGTCCTCACCTGTGAATGGGGTGAATAATTGTACCTGCTTCTGAGGGCTGCTGGGAGGAGCAAATGAGAGAATGCCTGGGAGGCACATGGCACAGTATCTGGCCCATCAGTAGTTCGATACACATTGACTTAGAAGGATAAAATTACGCAATATGAGAACTAGAAGAAACCTTAGTGATTCACCTTTTTATTTAATTTTACTCACGAGAAAACTGAAGCCCACAGCTGGTTGCCCAAGATCACACGGCTAGGTATGGCAGAACCTCGGTCCTCAAAGCCAGCTCCTTGTCCATCCCATCCAGCAAACATAGGAATGATAACAGAGGCATATATAATACACGGTCATCAAGTACATGGGCTAATACTAAAATTACTCTTTAGTATACTCAGAGCACACACCAAAAGATACATAATAGAAGAGGGTACCTATCTGCACCTAGCTAAGGAGAGACATTTGCAAGAAAATTTTGCCCCAGAAAACTCCACAGCATGGATTACACATTTGTGGCTAATTAAGTGGTGACTGAAGTTGGTCCTTTTGTCCTCATCCAGCAAGAGTTAATCCTATCTTTATCATCTCTTTCACTCTGAGATAGTGAACTGAATAGCTGAACTCCCAATTGTTCAATTAATTAGATTTTTTTTTCTATTGCCACTCTGTGGCAATAAACATGGTGTCTCAATAGACCCTGCCTCTAGAGTTTTTCCTGAGTTGTTGGGAAAAGCCTATACATTAATATTCATGGCAGCGTGGGCATCAAAGTAGACCTCCTGGCAGAGATTTCACATGCCATTTATGTAGTTAATGAAGATTAGCGATTCTTGAAACGGATGGGGTTTTGCAAATGGTGGAAAGGAGAGAAAGAAAAAGTAGAATTCATAAGAATTTTAAATTTAAAAGTACAACATCAAGAGGCAACCTCCCAGGGAGAGATGTGATTGAGTATCATTGTGAAATTTGTCAAAAAAAAAAAAGTCAAGTTGACGGCTTCAAAGCCAGAGCAGGGATGTTATCACTTCCTGGTGGATTATCTTTACAATGGAGCAATTAGACTCTTACAACGTAGGCCCAAGTGAGAGGCCCAGACCATCCAGCTGCCTAAATTGATTAATGATATGCAAATGGCTTTACAGACTAGAGTCATCTGCTTCCTTCCTCTAGGTTGTCTGTCTTTTCCTAACCCTGTTCTTTGCTTTCACTAAAATGAAGAGAAAGTACCGTGAATATCAGTTAGGCAGCAAATTACTTTCTCTTTTTCAATTTTAGCTTTCTGAGCTATGATTCAAGCTATCAAAAGTCTATCTCCAGCCTATAGGGAACTGACATATTCATTGTGTATGTCATTTCTCAAACTGTGCTGCCATCATTTCAACTAACCTTAAATTGAATACTGTCGGCATCAGCTAGAATCCCTAACAAATGGCGCGCCTCATCACCATACTAATTGAACGAAAAATGTTCCATGATTTAAATACCTATTGCTTCATCATTTCCCCAATCTTTGGCTTCCATTTTGTCAGGCATGAAGTTGGTGATTAAACTCAAGGCATAATTATTAGCAACAGAGAAACCGTTGTCCCATCTTGCAGTTTCCTGACCAGGTGCAGACTCCCGGCTCCACACTGAGCATTTCTGTCAGTCTTATAAACAATCCCCGCAGAATAAGTGACTGATTTTCTCTTTATAATCACGGAGGCACTTTACAGCAAATTGTCCCACTAGACCTCTACTTCTGAATGGCATAATGAACATTTCAGTGTGGTGAGAAGTGTACGTATTGAAAAGGGGTGTCACAGTTGGAACTAGGACGCTGGCATCTTTTATCAATACACCTACTATGGCTGCCTCCCACCACTCTGGCCTCTGTTGCTTTTGACAGTTGTGTAAAATGAGGAAAACCTTATGAAGCAGGGTGGGAGAAACCTATTTACAAGTTCCGGGTTTGAGTGCAAGTTAAAAAGAAGCTTGTCTGAGTCTGAATTGCTGTGTACAGGAGGGGCGTTGCCGTAGACAGCAATTTACACAGGAGAATGAGGACAGTTTTGTGTTTGGGAGTTACAGAAAAGACACTTTTTAAAAGCTCATTTCAGTGACTAACAAAACAAGGCTGATTGACTTTAGATTTGAGTTACTCGAATTTGGTGCATTCGGTGAACTTGTCTACCATGCTGTCAAAGGGAGAAGGAAACCTGTGTGAGTGTGATCAAAGACACTCAGAGTGCTTCTCTTCCTCTGCCTACCACTGGAATGCAAAAGTGTAGCTGGTTTTTCTCATTCGTCCAGTAATAGAAGCTCTGGGTTTTGAAAGTCTCATGCTTTGTAGTTCAACCCAGGTATCTGTGAACTTCATACGGGTTCTGCTTGCACATTCTGAATTCTGGGCATTTGCCCATCACAGGGATGATGTATCCCTTGAAGAGACCTTCCTATAGCATCATCTTCTTTAAAAAGCTCTCACATTGCTAATATTCATTTATGTCCACATTAAATCAAAAGGTAGAAATCTTCTAAAACTCAAATCTGGATCTGGCAGAGACTTTTCCTCTGTGTTAATGCTCTTTTTCTTGCACCCATATGCATATCTGTCAACTTTGAGGCTACATTCATGAGCCATTTCCAAGATGTATTATTTTCTTTCTTCTCAACTGCAAGGTTTACAGATAACTTTAGATTATTTGCAGATATGGAAATGCCTATCAT
The DNA here is from genome assembly GCA_004027835.1 of Alouatta palliata. NCBI lineage: Eukaryota > Metazoa > Chordata > Mammalia > Primates > Atelidae > Alouatta > Alouatta palliata. The sequence goes on from PVKV010025338.1 coordinate 24,442, forward strand.
ATATTTATTTATAAACTATAAATCACATAAAAAGAATATTGTCTTTCTAATTTACAGTTTTGAAGTTTAAGTACTTGATAACTTTATGTGAATAATTAGCCTGAACCTCTGGTGACCAGTTTTTATTATTTTAACTTTTGGGAATAATTTATATAACACAGAGAAATGTCAAATGCCCTTAGAGTAACAGACCATTGCTGGGTAGTTTTGAATAAAAGCTTTTCCTAATGAGAATTCAAATATACATTAGGCTACAGATTTCTTCTGCTTAAAGTTTAAGGCAGTATTTTTAATGTCACATTTTTATCCCTCCAGAGTTTGAAAAAGTGTTTTTTTCTGCATCAAATTCAAAGGGAGTGTGGTGTGAAATACCAGAAAATTGGGTGTAAATGTGAAAGAGTCCCAGTCTAATCACTCATTGGCTGGTGACCTTGAACAAGTCACTCTACCTGGCTATCAATCATCTGTAGAATGAGAGGTCATGACTCTAAGATTCCTTTCAACTTTAAAAATTTTGTGAATTGACTCTTAGTGTTTTGGAGAATGCAGAATATAAGATGCCTGCTCTGGATATATTCAGAATCTGTTTGCTAGTGACTTATTGAAAGATATCACAAGGATAAGAAATTCCATTGGCACACAAATATTAATTTTGACTTGGAAATAACAAGATAAATGGCTGACTAATCACCCTTGATTCAGAAAAAGTCAGGTTCAACCCCAGGATAATACATTTATTCTTGTGTGACAATGTGAGAATTATATAACAGAATAAGGAATCTACTTCTATGTTAAGTGAATACACTTCTTGTTATAGAAAAAGCAATGTTTTAAAAAATCTTAAACTCAATAAAGACTGGGATGCATTAGAACTCACTGTAGAAAGTATTGATGATAGTGATCAGTAAATATTGAATGAATGAATTAATGAAGAATATAATGATAACAGTGGCTCTCTGAGTATGTGTTTTAAATAGGATATACTGTGAATATTTGTGCCTTGAAAAGTGCTAGGGTGAATTGTATGAGAAATACATGACTTTGAAGGTTTTCAGGTCAACTGTAATGTGACAGCAAATCTTATGAGCCTTGCTGATCTCTGCCTCCATTTGTTGCGATGCCATAAAGTCATTCTGTGACACATTACACCATGACAGATACTTTGACCACTGCTCACACACTGATGAGAAGTAAGTTTTCTGGCCAGTTTCTGGGGGGAAAAGGGAGAAACCACCTCCCGTTATCCATCCATTAACCATCAATAGTATGGGTCAGAAATTCAGGAACATTTTCACCTGCTTATTTGAATTGAGTCAGTTCTAACTGGCTACTCATGGTAGCATCATTTTCCAGGAGGTTTACACAAAAGAAGCTAGAGGAAATGGCCCTAATTCCCCACATTAGTCAGTTCCTTTTTCCTTTTCTGGCAGGGTGAACCTCAGTGTTCCTGCACGGTTTGGGCTTTGCCCGCTCTCACTGACCTAAGTGGAGGGGACCGTACCATGCTCTGGCCTTTTCCTCCTCTCAGGTGAGGTGACAGTGAGACATAGTCCCCAGAGATCTCTCCCTACCTGGTCACCTCCAAGGGTCTCACAGTGTTGACTTGCTACATTTCAGTCGGCTGCCTATACTTCCTTATCCTTTCCTAGAATCACAGCATGGCTTTGTATATACAAGAAGATTGAAAGATTCAGGTGTATATAGCACATAGGATATGGAACATAGACTGCACAATAGCCAAGACACAATGCAGCAACAAAAGCTCAACATGATAGGAAAAGGTATGTCCAGTGCTTACAACTGATCTTAGCTGTTTATACTGATGGGTGAATGAAAGGTGCTTTGAAAGAGCAAGGATTCATTACCTTGTTTCTGTGCCATATATTAAATCTTTATAAAAGAGACAAGCCTCGAAAGAGAGAGCAGAGGAAAGCTAAGCTCTTGGGCACAAAGAGGTATATATATGGAAGAGACTCTTTGCCCTGTCTCTGATTAGATAGAGATCCTTTTGCTGACATTCTGGTTGGATAGGGATCCTTTTGCTGGTTGGATAGGGATCCTTTTGCTGAATCAAGGATGACTAGCACTTCCTTAGAGGGCAACATTTTTCCCCAACCCTGGTTTTCAGATGATGTAACTGTGACTCTGAGAGACTGACGGATATCCTCAGGATTACCCGGAGACAAAGGGGGAATAAAATTAAAAAAAAGATTCCAGACTTTCAGTTCACACTATTTCCTTGTGAACATGAGGAGAAATGAGTTTTAAACATAGACAAACTGGTAGTAATAGAAACCCACTCATTCATTTAAGGATTACTTCTCTACTCTGTGCCAAGGCCTACTCCTAGGGTCTGGGAATACAGCAATGAAATAAATACAATCATTGCTTATATTCTTTATAATGTTAGGTTCCTGTTAGTGCTAGGTACAAAAATAAAGCGAGTAAGGAGAGAAAAGTGATATGAGTTCTGTTTTAGATGGCAGGGAAGTCCTCTCTGAGGAGGTGCCATTTGATCAGAGACCAGGACATAGTGAGGGAGCGAGTCAGGTGAGGATGCAGGCACAGGACATGCCCAAGCTGACCCCTGAGGATGGCTTGTGTGCTTAAAAAACACTCTAAAGGCCAAAATGGCTGGATAAGAGTGAAACAGGGAGGGAGAGGCAGGAAGAATACTGGAGAATCATTAGAAGTCAGATCCTGGAAAGCTTTAGATTTTATGCTAAGTGGCAAAAAGTGACAGGATGTGATTTCCTTTTGAGAACCGTCAACCTGGTTTTGGTGTGATTAATAGACTGTGAAGGGCAGCATGTAAGCAGGAAGACCTGTTAGATAGTCCAGGAGAGAAATAACAGTGGGTTCATATGCAAACACTGCACCATGGCTCACCAAGCACCAATTCTCCATTTCCTCTCCCTTCCTTCATCTGCTAGGCAAACTGAAAAGCCAAATGCTTGGTTTCCTGATTCCCTTTGCAGCTGTAGGTGGCCATGTAACATGGCTCCTGCCAGTGAGATAACAAGAGATAATCTGCTGAGAAAGCTTTAGGGAGATCTCTGCTTTTTTTGGTAAGAAAGGAGACAGATAGGATTGATACCATTTTTTTTCCTCTTTTTTCTCCTTAGCCTATCCCCTTCTTCTTACATGGGACTTGAACATGATACCTGGAGGTGCAGGTGCAGTAGTTTGTGACTGTAAGGCAGTAAGAATGACAGAATAGAAAAACTAGAAAGATCTTTTGTCCTTCATGATATCATTTGGCCCCTGTACCAGTCTCTGACCACATACCTCTGGTTGTCCTTACATAAGCCTAGAAATGACCCCCTAAAGTCAGGTGTCAGGAAAAGTTTTGTGTAAATAGCCAGGTAGCAAATATTTTAGGCTTGATGGGCCAGATAGCCTCTATCACAAGGACAGCTTTGCTGTTGTAGCACAAAAGCAGCCATAGACGATATACAAAAGGATGAGAATGGCTGTGTTTCAATAAAACTTTATTTACCAAACTAGATGGCAAGCCAGATTTGATCTGGGGACCCTAGTTTGCTGATTTCTGGTTTAAGCTTAAGTTTTCTCCAACTCCAGCCATTCTTAAGTGATTCATATAAACCAGAGTGGCACTCACGGAGTGGCAAAGCTGATTAAATTCAGAATGTATTTGATATCAAGGATGACAGTAAAGTTTGGGGATTGAAAAACTAGTTGAATGGTGCCATTTACTGAGATGAGATACACTAGGAAGGATTAGATTGAGGGAGAGGATGGAAGGCAGTAATTTGTCTTGGACATTTTAGGTTTGAGATGTTTACTTGCCATCCAAATGGAGATATCAATGAGGAATTTGAAAGAAGGTTGGGGCTAGCATCCGTATAAATATGGATGCTATCACTGAAAGCCATGGGATGGGAGATCACTGAAGAGGGAGTGTAGATAGAGAAGTTCAAGGATTGAGCTCTTGGAGATTTGAACATTCAGAGATTAGGGTGAGAAGAATGATTTGGCAAAGGGGACTCAGAAGACATGGCCAGGTATTTAGGAAGAAAACCACAAGAGTGTGATTTCCTTGCATCCTAGTGAAGAAAGTATGTTAAGTACTTTTGAGAGGCTGAGTAACATGAGGACCAAGAATAGGCCATTTGGTTTGGCATCATGGAAGTCGTTAGAGACTTGACCAGGGAGATTTTGCAGAGTGTTTTTGATGGAGAGGTTTTGGTGGAGGACTGGGGATAAAACTGTAACTCCCAATGATCAATGGGCAGTAAGAAATTGGAGGTATCAATATTACAGAGTTACAACAGTTAACACAATTTGGTGCCAAACAAATAGACTAATTAGGGCAGAATAAAAAGCCCAGAATCAGACTCATGCATATATGGACACTTGATTTATCAGAAAGTATGACCAAGATCAGTGGAAAAGGATGGCCTTTTCAGGGAATGGTGCTGAGACATTTAAATATCTGTGTGGAAAGAAAAAGTTTCAGATTGTACACAAGAAACAATTACAAGTATACTGCAGACATATTTGTGCATAAAAGATAAAGCAATAAAACAACTGGAAAGTAACATGGAATAACACCTTCATGGTACTGGAGAGACAAATATTACTTAGTCAGAACCCAAAGAGCACCAACTATAAGGAATAGATTAATAATTTTAAAATTAACTGAAATTAAGAACTTCTTTTCATTAAAATACAGTACATGATTAAGAGATTGAAAAACCAAGCCACTGAAAGCTGTGACTTTTGCAACATCTATAACCAGCAAATGGTTTATATCTAGAATATGTAAAGAACACTGAAGCTCAGTAAGAAAAAGACAAACAGCTTTGTGAAAATATACACAAGAGATGTGAACAGATACTTCTCTAAAGAAGATGTCCAAATGGTCAGTAAAGATGTGAAAAAGTCTCAACCCCATTAGCAATAAGGAACATCAAATAAGACCACAAATGTCTCTATTTACCATCCTAAAGGTTAAAATTAGAGCCCCCAAAACCAAGTGTTGGCAGGAATATGGAGCAACGACGTTCATACTTTTTTAGAGAATAAATTGGTACACACAACCACTTTAAAAACTGTTGGCAGAATTCTATAACTGCAGCTATGCAAACTCTTTGATCCCACAATTCTACTCCTAGATATATACCCCACAAAAATGCCATGCAAATATGTGTTGGAGAAATGTACTAGAATCTTCATAGCAACATTGTTTATCATAGCCCCCAAACTGTAAATAACCCAAATGCCCATCAATAATGTAGAAATAGTTTGTGGTAAATTTCTACAATATTATAACACAATAAAATAAATGAAATATAAGTATTATACAATAAAT
>PVKV010025339.1:0-29818 GCA_004027835.1 Alouatta palliata
CATTCTTACAGCAATAAAACATGAGTGTAAAGAAATATAGCTAAAAGCCACTAGGAGAATTAAAACCATAACCTAAAAAATGTGTATTTGACATATAAGAAAGTAGCAAAGAAGGAACAGAAACATAAAGGTATGAGACAAATGGAAAGCATACAGAAAATGGTAGACTTTTTCACTTACAGTGGTAGAATGTAACCATTTTAAGTGAAGAAATGACACGACCGGAGTCACATTAGCAGGACTGCTGAGCACTGTGGGGAGAACAGACGTGGGCAGGAAGTGAGGGATGGTGTTTGTGCCACAATTCAGGAGTGACAGGGTGGCAGGGACTGAGGGGAGAGAAGGGTGTGAGGGATGACAGGGGCAGAGAGAAGGGCTGGAGAAGCAGGAGGTGAGGAAAAGGAGCAGGGGAAAGAATTCTAAAGCAGTGGAAGAGCCTAGCGGGGGGTTCTTTGCATTCGATATTTAATACATTTTGTGGGACTTCCTAAAAACTAATGGTCTCCTTAAGATTAAAAAAAAGGGTTACAAAAATGTTAAATGCCCAAATCAAATATGCACACTGCTTAGATATGCATAGTTAATGAAAACAGGCAGCGATGGGGCCTCAGTGAAGAGCACTGGGACTGCATGGAGCACGTGCAACTTTGAGGTGGTGACTACAGGCTCCCGGTTGCAATATACAGTAACAAAGCTGCTGCTTTGTGTTCAGGAGATGTTCTGGACTCACACAGCAAAACTTGGACTAGTGAATGAAGATAATTTTAAATGTAACAACCCAGAGTTACAGATCCATAGTCTGGGAAAGTGAAACTTAGGAGCTTTGAGAGTTTAATTGTAGCTGTATTTTGACACAGGTCTTTTACAGATTGGAATTCTAATGATTCAGGGATTATCTACTGTGCTACCTACTGTATTAATAAACAAAAAGGAAACTGGTCTTTATGGGAATCTCTATCTGGTGGCTTCAGACAAAACTTCACCAGGTTTAAAGAGAAAACCCCTGTCTCTGCACCTCCACTCCAAGGGCGAGCTCACTCTCTGGCATGAAGTTCCCCGTGGTGAGTTTCCTTGTACAAGAGTCCAAGGGGAGAGGTAAGGAGTGAGAGGCAGGGAGTCCAGTTCAGAAAAGGGGATTCCAGGACGAGAAGTGAAGGGGAAGGAGCTGGGCGCAGCCTGGGTGTCTCTCCCTGGTTCCCCAGGCAGATCCTTGGCCAGGACTCAGGCAGACAGTGTAACAAAGAGGCTTAGTGTACAAGAAGAGGGATCAGGACAAAGTCTCAGGTCCCGGGCGTGGCTCTCAAGGTCTCGGGCTGCGAGGGCCGCGTCTGCATTCGGGACGCGCAGCGTTGTGGATTCCCCATTCCCCTGAGTTTCACTATTCATCCTGTGTCGCGTCCTTCCTCCTGGATACTCGTGACGCGTCCTCAGTTCCTACTCCCATTGGGTGTCGGGTTTCTAGATAACCCAATCAGCCTCGTCGCCGTCCCAGTTCTAAAGTCCTCAGTCACCCACCTGGACTCAGATTCTACCCAGATGCCGAGAATGGCGGTCATGGCACCCCAAACCCTCCTCCTGCTGCTTTCGGGGGCCCTGGCCCTGGCCCTGACCCAGACCCTGGAGGGTGAGTGCGGCGTCGGGAGGGAAACGGCCTCTCCGAGAAGGAGCGAGTGGCCCGCCCGGCGGGGGCGTGGGACCCGGGGAGCCGCGCCGGGAGGAGGGTCAGGCGGGTCTCAGCCCCTCCTCGCCCCCAGGCTCCCACTCCCTGAGGTATTTCTACACCGCCGTGTCCCGGCCGGGCCGTGGGAAGCCGAGCTTCATCGCCGTGGGCTACGTGGACGACACGCAGTTCGAGCAGTTCCACAGCGACGCGGCGAGTCCGAGGATGGATCCGCGAGCGCTGTGGATGGAGCAGGAGGGGCCAGAGTATTGGGACCGGCAGACAACTAGCCTCAAGGCGGACGCACAGATTAGCGAAACGTGCGTGAGGATCCTGCCCGGCCACTACAACCAGAGCGAGGCCAGTGAGTGACCCTGGCCCAGGGTGCAGGTCACGACCCCTCCCCATAGCCCACGGACGGCCCGGGTCTCCCCGAGTCTCCGGGTTCGAGGTCCACCCCGAGGCTGGGGGACCTGCCCAGACCCTGGAGGGAGAGAGCCCCAGCATTTTCAGTTTAGGTCACAATTCCCGCGGGTTGGTGGTGGTGGGGATGGCGGCGGGGAGGGGGGAGGGTGGAGCGAGGGGAGGCGCTGATTACGCGGGGGCGGGGCCAGGGTCTCACACCTTCCAGAGGATGTTCGGCTGCGAAGTGGGGCCAGATGGCCGCTTCCTCCGCGGGTATGACAAGGCCGCCTATGATGGCAAGGATTACCTCGCCCTGAATGAGGACCTGCGCTCCTTGATCGCCGCGGATACGGCGGCTCAGATCACCCAGCGCAGGTTGGAGGCGAACAATGTGGTGGAGAGGCTGAGAGCCTACCTGGAGGGCGAGTGCGTGGAGTTGCTCCGCAGACACCTCAAGAACGGGAAGGAGATGCTGCAGCGCGCGGGTACCAGCGGCAGTGGGGAGCCTTCCCCATCTCCTATAGATCTGCCGGGCTGGCCTCCCACGAGGAGGGGAGGAAAATGGGATCAGCGCTAGAATATCGCCCTCCCTTGAATGGAGAATGACATGAATTTTCCTGAGTTTCCTCTGAGGGCCCGTCTGTTCTCGAGGACAATTAAGGGATGACCTCTGAGGAAATGGAGGGGAAGACAGTCCCTGGAATACTGATCGGGGGTCCCCTTTGACCCCTGCAGCAGCCTTGGGCGCCGTGACTTTTTCTCTCATGCCTTGCTTTCTGCCTCATTCTCAAGTGTCTTTGGAGGTCCGATTCCAGCTTTTCTGAGTCCCCCGGCCTCCATTCAGGTCAGGACCAGAAGTCGCTGTTCCTCCCTCAGAGACTAGAACTTTCCAAGGAATAGGAGATTATCCCAGGAGCCTGTTTCCAGGCTGATATCTGGGTTATGTACTCCCTTCCCCACCCCAGGTGTCCTGTCCAATCTCAGAATGGTCACATGGGTGCTGCTGGGATATCCCATGAGAGATACAAAGTGCCTGAATTTTCTTACTCATCCCGTCAGACCCCCCCAAAGGCACACGTGACCCACCACCCTATCTCTGATGATGAGGCCACCCTGAGGTGCTGGGCCCTGGACTTCTACCCTGCGGAGATCACACTGACGTGGCAGCGGGATGGGGAGGACCAAATTCAGGACACGGAGCTTGTGGAGACCAGGCCAGCAGGGGACGGAACCTTCCAAAAGTGGGCGGCTGTGGTGGTTCCTTCTGGAGAGGAGCAGAGATACACATGCCATGTGCAGCACATGGGGCTGCCGGAGCCCCTCACCCTGAGATGGGGTAAGGAGGGGGATGGGGTAAGGAGGGGGATGGGTAAGGAGGGGATGGGGGGTCATGTCTCTTCTCAGGGAAAGCAGATGCCCTTCTGGAGCCCTTCAGCAGGGTCAGGGCTGAGGCCTTGGGTGAGGGCCCCTCACCTTCCCCTTTTTTCCAGAGCCATCTTCCCAGCCCACCATCCCCATTGTGGGCATTGTTGCTGGCCTGGTTCTTCTTGGAGCTGTGGTCACTGGAGCTGTAGTCACTGCTGTGATGTTGCGGAGGAAGAGCTCAGGTAGGGAAGGGGTGAGGGGTGGGGTTTGCATTTCATGTCCAACTGGGGGTTTCAAGCCCCAGGTAGAAATGTTCCCTGCCTTATTATTGGGAAGCACCATCCACACATGGGCCAATCCAGCCTGGGGCCCTGTGTGTCAGCACTTACTCTTTTGTGAAGCACATGTGACAACGAAGGAAAGATGTATCACCTTGATGATTGTGCTGTTGGGGACCTGATCCCAGCATGCAGGAGTCAGGGGAAGGTCCCTGCTAAGGAAAGACCTTAGGAGGGCAGTTGGTCCAGGACCCACATCTGCTTTCCTGGTGTTTCCTGATCCTGCCCTGGGTCTGTAGTCATAGTTCTGGAAACTTCTCTTGGGTCCAAGACCAGGAGGTTCCTTTAAGATATCGTGGTTCTGCCTCCTCCCTGTCTCCTCACAGAACATTTTCTTCCCACAGGTGGAAAAGGAGGGAGCTATTCTCAGGCTGCATGTAAGTGGTGGGGGCGGGAGTGTGGGGGAGGTCACCTACCCCATAATTCCTCCTGTCCCACATCTCCTTCAGGCACCAACCAGGTCCTATTTTTGTTCTATCCCAGGCAGCGACAGTGCCCAGGGCTCTGATGTGTCTCTTACAGATTGTAAAGGTGAAATTCTGGGGGTATGAAGTGGGCACGGGGTAAGGCAGAGGGGACAGGACTGGGTAATGTGGATTCTTTGATTTGGACGTTTTGAGTGTGTGGTGGGCTGTTCAGAGTGTCACCACTTACCATGACTGACTTGAATTTGTTCATGACTATTGTTTTCTGTAGCCTGAGACAGCTGCCTTGTGTGGGACTGAGATGCAGGATTTCTTCATCCCTCCCCTTTGTGACTTCAAGAGCCTCTGGCTTCTCTTTCTGCAAAGGCATCTGAATGTGTCTGTGTCCCTGTTAGCATAATGTGAGGAGGTGGAGAGACAGCCCACCCCGTGTCTGCCATGACCCCTGTCCCCGTGCTGACCTGTGTTCCCTCCCCAGTCATCTTTCCTGTTCCAGAGAGGTGGGGCTGGGTGTCTTCATTTCTGTCTCAACTTCATGGTGCATTGAGCTACACCTGCTTATTTCCCTACTGAAAATAAGAATCTGAATATAAATGTGATTTCTGAAATATTTTCCACGAGATGCTGATGAGTTAATTAAATAAGTAAATTCGTAAAATTTGAGAGGGGAAATAAAGACCCGAGAACCTTCCAGAATCCACATGTTCACTGTGCTAAGTCTGTTGCAGGTGGGGATGGAGAAGGCTGTGAGGAGCTGAGTGTGGACGGGGCCTGTGCCCAGTTGCTGCTGAGTCCGTCACGGGCTTTCTGTGGTCAGTCCTCAGCTGGGTCAGCTTCACTGCTCCATTGTCCTTGTCCCTTCAATGGCAACTTGTCCCATCGGAGCTGTGACCACAGAGGCTCACACCTTGCCCAGGGAGGCTCCTGCACACGGGAGTGTCTGTTTCTGAGACAAATTTTCAGACTTATTCAGCTCCTGCCCTCCTTCTAGGGCTCCTCTTCTGCTCTGCTCTCCTGCCCTCTCTTCCTGCCCTGGTTCTAGTGATCTTGGTGTTGGCTCCAATCCCAACTTATGAATCTATAAAGCAGAGTCTAATTTAGACTTACATTTGTTTGTGAAATTGGACCCATCATCAAGGACTATTCTTTCCTGAAGAGAGAAGCCTGACTGTGTGCTGCAGTGTGCGGGGGTGTTGGTGTGGGAGGAGGGATGGGGAGGGAGGACACACTAGCAGCCCAGTTGAGAAAAGCACAGGTGGCCTCAATGTCAGTGTGAGGGGTCCCTGTGCTACAGCTGCCAAGAAACAGCACTGGGCCTGAGTCTATGTTAATAAAGATGCTACCTTTAGAATAGGAGATGCTCTACAGTGACCTTCGTTGTCAGCCAGACATAGGACAGAGTGGTTCCGCATATGGGGAACATCACTGAAGTAAAATCAGAAATATCTCTTACCTTGTGGAGCATGTGTTCCAGTGGGAAGAGGCAGACAATAGATACAGTATCACCAGAGCAAGGAAGGAAAGTGCTATAAGGTGGGAAGTGCTGTGAGACAGGTGATCCAGGGTGTGGGCAGTGGGGATGGGTAAGGTGGCTGTTGTATTGAGGGGGGGGTCAGTGTGCACTACATTGCAAAGGTGACTTTTGAGGAAAGAGTTGAGGGACATGAAGAGTTGTCCACGAGAATATCTGGGGAAGTTCTTTCCAGGCAGGGGAACCTCCAGTGCAAATGCACTAGGGCAGGAAGCTGGCTGTGTTCCCAGAAGAGGAAGGAGCCCAGGAAGGCTGGAGAGAGAGAAACTAAGGTGAGGTCAAAAGTACAGCCAGGGCAGGTCAGCCTGGAGGATGTGGGGAAGCAACCGATCTTTGCTCTGAGTAAGATGGGGAGGTAGCGGACAGTTTTCAGCAGAAGAGAGACATGGTACAATTTCTCTTTTAAAAGGATCTCTGACTGCTGTGCTGAGAACAGAATTGAGAAGCGAGGGACGAGTGAGGCAGAAGGGAAAACAGTGGGAAGCGAGTGCAGTATTCCAGGCTGGAGATGTCGTTACCTTGACTGGGGTGTGAGCAGAGGGAATAGTGGGACGTGAGGGGATTCTGGATGCATTTTAAGATAGACTCACAGCATTTGCCAATGGATTGTATCTGTGGTGTGGGAAAGAAGAATCAAGGACACCCATAGTTGTAAACTGAGTGGGTAGAAGGAAGGGTGGAGCTGTTGTCAGTGGAGATGGGGAGACTCTGGCAGGAGCACAGTGAGGATGGGGGCACTGCACGCACTCAGTGGAGGAGATGTCTAGTAGGAATACAGGTGAGGGAGCCGGGGTGGCAGTTGGACAGACAACTCCAGAGTTTAGGGGAAATGAGAAATGGACTGGGCTGGAGAAATAGATTTAGGAGGTCACACCATATAAACAATACTTAAAACTTCAAGTGTGGATGAGGGCACCAGAGAAGTGACTGGCTATAGAAGAGAATGATTGCAAGAACTGAACCCTGGACCTCCAGTTCTAAGGGGTCTGATCAGACCATACTGAGAGCAGACTGCACAGTTCTCACCCCACGCCTAGAGGACACTGAGACAAGGACCTCCCATGTGCACAGGGATCACACGGATGTGGTGCTGAGATCCAAGAAGTCCAGAGTTGAGCAAGAGACTCTGGATTTATGACAAGACTGGAGCTTATGTTTCTGGTCTCCAAATCAAGAACACCAGGATTCCACATGTCTGAGCATCAGCCTTACCTGTAGTGCTTGTTATATAAGTGATGTCTTGGTCTTGTGCATAATATTCTGAGACAGATGTTCTGGGAAGTGGCCTGAGTATTTTCTAAGCCCCTGCCCTCCATGTTGGGAGCCAGATTGGGAACCACTGAAATCAGAGATCAGAGAGTACTCAGGGTGGGTGGATGGGGTGAGTTTTCAAACCTTGTTTAAAAGAAGATTTTTCTCTCAGAAATAAAAGGGAGGATGTATATCATCAGTTATGAGATGTGATATTCCCTGTTGATCTCTCCACCATGGGGCAGAGGCCAGGTAGACAAATCAGGATGTGGCTCTGTCACAAAGAACATGTCTGAATGCTGCTCTCTGACACTGGGCCACACACTGATTTCTCACTCACTTCTTGGAGCAAACTATGGAAAACAAATTTCTCTAATTTACACATAAAGTAGTAATACGTGATATTGGGGGCTAATTTTATTGTGGGGAAGGCCACAGAGCAAGGCTGGAAATTTTACAACCAGGAACAGAATCCACAGCCCACCCTGCATCAGGTCTATCCTAGGAACAACTGCACCTGCTGCTGAGCACAGACGCCACTGCTCACACCTCTGACACCCTGGTGCTGGACACTGGACCCTGAGGCTAGGACAGATGTCGCTGCTGCACCTGGCAACTGGACATCATTACTGTCACTCAATCGTTTCTACTAAAATGCATTCTGCACAGTCCCAGCCTCTCTGAGTCACCTCATTTTGGCTCAGATTCTGGCAGTGATATAGGAGTTAAGAAGAAATTATTTAGGCAGATAGTGAGGGTACAGAAGTCCTCAGTAAGGTTTTCCTTTTAATGAAAGGAGGCCCCTAAATCATTTTCTTTTCTAACAAAGAGCAGCCTGTAAGATTACTACATCTAACAAGAGAGATAGACTCCAATACAAGAATAGTGGGGACTTCAACATCTCAACCTCAGCATTAGACAGATCACCTACACAGAAAATCAAGAAAGAAACATTGTATTTAAACTGAACTTTAGACCAAATAAAGTTAACAGATATTTAAGAGCATTCTACCTAACACTAGAGAATATACATTCTTTTCATGAACACATGGAACATTTTCCAGGAGAGAACCTACGTTAAGCCACAAAACAAGTCTCAACAAATTTTCAAAAATTGAAATCATTCTAAATATCTTCTCTGGCCACAATGGAATAAAACTAGAAATGTACACCAAGAGAAACATTGGCAACTAGACAAATACACGGAAACCAAACAAAATGCTCCTGAATTACCATTAAGTCAACAGAGAAATTCAGAAGGAAATCAAAAAGTTTGTTGAAACAAATGAAAATGGAAACACAACATATCAAAACCTGTGTGATACAGTTAAACAGAGCTAAAAGAGAAGTTTACAGCAGTAAATGCTACCTAAAAAAGAGTAGGAACATTACAAATTAACAATATAACAATGAACCTTAAGGAACTAGAAAAGCAACAAACCACATTCAAAATTAGCAGAAAACAAATAATAAAGATCAGAGAAGAACTAAATACTTTTAAAAACCATGTAAGTGATCAATAAAGGGAAAAGTTTGTTCTTCAGAAACATAAACTAAATTGATAAACCACTAGCTAGAAAAACCTAGAAAAACAGAGTAGACTCAAACAAAATCAGAAAAGAGAAACATTGCAACCGATATTGTAAAAATATAAAAGATCATCAGAGGCCAGGCGCGGTGGCTCACGCCTGTAATCCCAGCACTTTGGGAGGCTGAGGCGGGTGGATCACGAGGTCAAGAGATCGAGACCATCCTGGTCAACATGGTGAAACCCCGTCTCTACTAAAAAATACAAAAATTAGCTGGGCGTGGTGGCACGTGCCTGTAATCCCAGCTACTCGGGAGGCTGAGGCAAGAGAATTGCCTGAACCCAGGAGGCAGAGGTTGCGGTGAGCCGAGATCGCGCCATTGCACTCCAGCCTGGGTAACAAGAGCGAAACTCCGTCTCAAAAAAAAAAAAAAAAAAAAAAAAGATCATCAGAGACCGTTACGAACAATTCTGTACTGACAAACTGGAAAACCTGGAGGTAATGGATACATTCTTGGAAACATACAACCCACTGAGATTAAATTAGGAACAACTGAAAATCTGAAGCCCTAACATACATGACCCATTCTCACAGTGGGTCCAATGGGCCCCTGACCCACTTTGTAATTATTTCCTCAGTGCTGGTGTGCATAATGGAAATAGACCTACTCAGCAATTAGCAGAATCTACAGATGAGTTTGTTTTTTTAACTTTTGTTTTCAGTTCAGGGGCACAAGGGCAGGCTGTTTTATAGGTAAACTTGTGTCACGGGAGTTTGTAGCACAGATTATTTAACTAGCCAGGTTTTAAGCCTAGTACCCATTAGTTATTTTTCCTGATCCTCTTCCTCCTCCTACCCTTGACCTTCTGAAAGGCCCCAGTGTGTGTTGTTCCCCTCTCTGCCTCTACGCATTCTCATCATTTAGCTCCCACTTACAAGTGAGAACATGTAGTATTTGTTTTTCTGTTTGTGCATTAGTTTGCAAAAGATAATGACTTCCAGCTTTATCCATGCTCCTGCAAAGGACATGATCTCATTTATTTTTTTGGCTACATAGTATTCCATGGCATATATGTATTATGTTTCCTTTATCCAGTCTATCATTGATGAGCATTTAACTTGATTCCATGTCTTTGCTATTGTGAAGAGTGCTGCAATGAACATGTGTGCATGTGTCTTCATAATAGAATGATTTATATTTCTTTGAGTATAATGGTATTTCTGTCTTTAGGTCTTTGAGAAATCACCACACTGTCTTCCACAATGGCTGATCTAATTTGTACTCCCACCAACAGTGTATAAGTGTTCCTTTTTCTCCACAACTTTGCCAGCATCTGTTATTTTTTTTGACTTTTTAATAATTGCCATTCTGCTTGGTGTGAGATACTATCTTGTTGTGATTTTGATTTGCATTTCTCTAAGGAGCAGTGATGTTGTGCTTTTTTTCATATGTTTGTTGGCTCTATGTATGTCTTCTTTTGAGAAGTGTCTGTTCATACACTTTGCCCACATTTTAATGGTGTTGTTTTGCTTTTTCTTGTAAATTTGTTTAAGTCCCTTATAGATGCTAGATATCAGACCTTTGTCAGACGCATCGTTTGCAAAAATTTTTTTCCCATCTGTAGGTTGTCTGTTTTCTCTATTGATATTTTTTTTTGCTGTGCAGAAACTTTTTAGAATTAGATCCCGTTTGTCAATATTTGTCTTTTTTTTTTTTTTTTGCATTTCAGTAACTTTATTGAAAGATATATCTCTTAGTACTAAAACATAATGGTGGTTGGTTAGTTTACTTCTGCCAACTCAAAATTAACAGTGACATATTCAAAATATTGATATTTATCAGCCTGTTGGGAAAACTAAAAAGTTACCCATAAAACATGGTTTATAAAAGTTAAGAAGAAGACTGTGGTTCTTTGGTTTTTCGTTGTGTATTGATCCATAACGTCATGTCACATTGGTTACAGCCATTCTGGATGGACTCAGGCTATACATTGCACTGAGTAACTGTTTACAACACTTTAACACTGTACTTCTTACCTTCACTGACTGACGTGGAGAATCCTAAACACTACCTCAGCAGCCTCATTCATAGTTATGAGGGCGTCTACTTGCTTTTCTTAAGACTTTGTTTTAGCACAGCAAGGGCATCAGTGGAAGTGTATTCTCTTTTTATAGAACTGCCATTGCTTCTAATTTAAAAACAGTCTTTAGTTAAAAAGCTTCTGGAGTGTTGAATCTAGCCTGAACTTACCTTAGTGTGGGAAAGCAAATTTTCAAAGTGATAATTCATTCTGAGTTACTAATACAATAGAAACTAAATTTTTTTGATGGGATTCAGTTTGAGGTAGTAAGTTCTGTATAAAAATTTTATCATAGATACAAATGTCACTTGTCTTCTAGAAAAAAATATTGAAGGTAACTTAATGAATATGCCAAACTTTCTAGGTCTGTATTTTTCTTTATATAAAATGCCCTCAAATTTAAATGTAATTCTCATGTAGGAATAAAGTCCACATCTCTGGATTATCTATTACTTGCATTATGGGGTGTGTTTATAGAGCCTAGAATTAACTTTTATTATGCCTTAAAAGTGCATTTGTGAAATGTTGCTTTTGACGTAAACCTCATAACTTAAAATTTAATATTTAAATTAAGTAGGAGTAGGATTAGAATAATGAAAGTGATTGAAGCTGTGGGAAGACTGACAGTTGATGGTATTAGCGTGGCTCTTCTGATACTATTTTCAATACCACCTAAAGATATTGATCCAATACTTAAGTTAGATCAATGAATGAAATGAAGATTCGCAGTTTACTTTCTCAGGCTTGTCATTAGAGTTTCACATTTAGGCTTTTAGCTTTGATTTGAATGCTTCACAGATGAATTCAAATCTAAACATAATTCCACTGCAGCATAACATTAATTAGGCCGTTTTCTGAAGTCTGAGACCGTCATGCTTATCTCGTGATGTTTCGAGGCTTCATAGCTTAAATCCATTGTAACATTACGGAATCCATAGAACAAGGTTGTGGAGAAAGGCTTCAGAGAAGTTTTTTGGTGCTGTAATAATCCAATTAAGGACCATTTCAGGAACTGTTGGAAGGTGAGTTATTCTGTAGTAACTATGCTTCAATTGCCATGCAGTACACCCAGAAACAATCCATTTCAGCTTCTGAACATCTGGTTTGGAACACTTGTTTAATGAATATTCAGTTAAACACTTGGATACAAGCTCTTGCCAGAAGGTCAAATCTCTGCCATTTATGTTGGAATGTTTCTGAAGACATTTTACTCCTTCTGTTAACTCTGCACACTTCCGTGCCTGCATCTCTAATGCAGTGATAGACAATGCCAGCACAGAAGGCTTTGCTTTAGAAAATACGACCCTGCAATGACATGCCTTAAGTTGAACTAGTCTTTCAAAATTAATGCTATTTCTCCTTTCAAACGGCAAGTTCTCTTGAAGGAGTGAATAATACAGTTGCAGAAATTGAATGGCAGCAGTAGTTTTGACTTTCCAACACAGTTCATCCAATACAATCTTTTCCATTCTCATCAAGTCTGAAACTGTAAACCTGTATTGACTTATTTGGATCAAGTCAGTTGCCAATGGGACATTCCTTTCCTCTTCTATTGATTTTACAGCCAAATAGAAGCAGCTCAGTCCAACACACCCAAGGTGCTTTACCCCAGGATATCAGATCTGAGATTCCTAGGAGGAGATGGGACTTGCAGGCAAGAGAAGAGAGGTCTGGGGAGGTGGACTGTCCTGGGGGGAGGTCTTGGCAGTGCCGCTGAGATGACTTGGCCCTGATCAGGGTCAGCTCAAAGCCCCAATATTTGCTTTTTTTGCACTGGCTTTTGGTGTCTTTGTCATGAAATCGTCCTCCATGCCTACATCCTAAATGGTATTGCCCATGTTGTGTTCCAGGGTTTTTATAGTTTTGAGTTTTACATTTAAGTGTTTAATCCATCTTGAGGTGATTTTTGTATATGGTGTAATGAAGGAGTTCAGTTTAAATCTTCCACATATGGCTAGCCAGTGTTTCCAGCACCATTTATAAACAGGGAATCCTTTCCCCATTGCTTGTTTTTGTCAGGTTTGCTGAGACCAGCTCAGTCATGGAGATCCCACCCCAGGTGGCACCGAAGGAATTAAGAGACAGACACAGAGATACAGAGCAAAAAGGTATGGGACAGACAGGGGGCCTTGACATTCCTAGTTGAGAGCCTGGAACAGAGACTGACCCACACAGTTATTGACAGCAAGCAAGTGATGATTATCATTTAACTAAAAGCATTCTTCTTAGAGAACAAAGCATTATTTAGTGGCAAGAGACAGGCTCTGGTGTGCTTCCCTACTGCAGCTGGAACATGTGTAAGGCACATGTGGCTCATGCTATTGTTTATGGTTCAGAAGCATCCCCTCCCAGAGGTCTTCCACCCAAGAGCCATTAGGTCTTTCTTTCCAGCTCCAGTAAACCAACAATCTCTAGCAATGTGTATCACTCTCATCACAAGGATGTCACAGTGCTATAGATATTCTGTTTATGGCCGGTTTCTTTAAGGCCTATTTATGCCAGGCTTAGGGCCTGCTCTCAAATGCTCCCAACATGTCGCAAAGCCATAAGGGAAAGGGCAGCTTTGTCACGGTGGGCTACTTCTCGTGGGATTCAGGATCCACAACTGCAGACTATACAAAGGCAAAAAAATACAGATTAGAAGCACATTCATCTTCAAAATCACAGAACCTCCCAGTGTTTTTATCCACTTGAGAGTAGTTATGGCTGCTAATCCATTGGGGGGCTCCTTCAAGCACTTCAGTCCCTGGCGTTACTGTTAAGTGTGCCTGGGAGGCTTGAAATACCTGCTCTTTCAGTTTTGCGATATCCAAACAAAAATTTCCAGTATGACCCTGTAAATGTCTCTTAACTCCCATTCGTGTTCTGATTCATTATAAAGGTGAGGAGTAGCACAGAAATCAGAAGTATTCCAGTCACAGTTTAGTTGCCGTCTCTATTCTAAACTCATTACTTAATCTCCCAGCCATACGGCAGTTTGTAGGAGATCATTAATCTGATTAGCTATGCTCTGGTCTATTTTTGGTTTGAGAATTCCAAGTACAGTATAATTCTTCTGCCAAATATTTACATACTCTGCTGTTTGCACCATTGAATGCAAAGCAACTCCAGCTAACACAACCATAGCTGTGACAGCAATCAATCCCATAATGATTAAGATTAAAGTTGCAATGAACTTCCTGGTACATTTTAGAACCTTTTGTAAAATTCCAGTGAGAATATGTGCTGATGGGGATGTTTCCCAGGGATGAGATAGATTTACTGGTAGCCATATTCCCTCTTGGGCTCTCACCAGTAATATGGAGCTATAAGAGTCAAACATAGAAACATTAATACAAGAAAACAACTTACAATTTTGACATGTTACCTTGGAGTTAAAAAAATTCATCTGTAACCTTCCCACTACTAAAAGATAAGGAGGTTTAACATAGCTCTGAATCCAAAGAGTTTTATCTTTACAAATTCTAATGAATAATGATGATTGTAACAGGATCCCATGTAATTTTCTTTCCAGGCCTTTATTGGTTTCACGGCCATAAATAATTTCCAAAGTTTTTTTATTTAATTTCCAATTTTGGCCAAATCATTTTTGGTCATGGTCCAACCATTCCTCCATTTTTCCAAATAATAGGGACATTAGTTTCAGTGCATATTGACTTGAAACTGTTATTACTTTTTGTATTTAAGTAATTTTGTCTCACGACAAGAGGGCTGACTGGTGCAATTAATGCTAAATATCCCCTTTGGGGACCAATCAATAACAATTCCATGGGAATTATCATGCAGTACCTCAGCCTCTGCCAAAACACAGTTTTCCCAAATTAATATTTTTTATCTTAGAGGACCACCCTTTATGTTGTCTGCCTTTAATTTTTGGGTGGCAGACATAACTATGTATCCAAACTGTATCATTGTGAACCAATTTTAACATGTCATTAGAATTATATTGGGCTGGTTTAGTATATTTTCCTTCCCAAATCTTTACCGTTCTCAATGCCATTAATATTTTCCATAACTCTTTATGTTTGGCTCCTATAGCTGGCCATAGCATTTGAGGTTGAGGTTCCATTATACCACCATATGCCCAAATAACAGAAACTTTTTTATGGTACTTCTTATGGTTTCCACCCTCTGATCATTTCGTTTACATACAGGGTGACCATTACCTATAGACTGAGAGGTGGGTCTCATAAATTCTCCTTTAGGGGACCAATCAATAATGATTCCATATGAATCATTATGCAACACCTCTGCCTGTCCTGTGATACAATCTTCCCATGCAAATTCCTTCATTTTTCTGATGATGTCCAATCCATGCTACAGATAGGTTTTTGAGGGCAGTAGACTTCAGTTACAGGAGCATAAACATTGTGGTAAATACTAAGACTGGAAAGCATAAGTAATTGGGCCACGGATTGATTATGTGTAGGCACTATTGCCAGTCAAGATTGATGACTCGGAAATAGGCAACCATAGGCCTTTCCCAGGCAAATAGGTAGATGCTCAGATCCTAAGGAGATAGTCATAACTGTTCCCTCCTCTTGGGAGTGAGATGGGCCTCTATCATCTGTAGGTCTAGGCATCCAAAACTATCCTTAGTGTGTACCTCCACTGGGGAGTCTGACCAAGTTACCGGCAGTAGAAGTGGTGGAAAGGAAATATATGCCCAATAAGTATAATTGTTTTTTATTTCAGCAGTTACTGGGGGAATATGCAATGCAATGGTGAGCACAGCCTTCATAGCTACCATTAAATTACTCATTGTAACTGGCTGTCCCACCCTTCTCAAGTTTTCTTTGCTGGAGACCCTGGTTGGGAGACCTTGCCCAGTCAGGAGGAACAACATTGTGGACCTGTTTTAAAACATAGTCTGGCCATGCTTTT
Source organism: Alouatta palliata (assembly GCA_004027835.1). Taxonomy (NCBI): domain Eukaryota; kingdom Metazoa; phylum Chordata; class Mammalia; order Primates; family Atelidae; genus Alouatta; species Alouatta palliata. Next base: position 15,470 of record PVKV010025339.1, read on the forward strand.
GTGGAGCAGCTATGCTGTGCTGGGAGTCTATTTTGACCCCTGGTTTCTTTGGACACTTTGAAGCTTGAAGGCTGGAATGGCATAGTCAACCAAACAGGAAAGTCAGAGGCCCACCCCTCCTTGAGGAGCTCTGTCCCAGGTAGATGCAACTCTGCTGCGGGTGGCTGGAATTCCCAGCCAACAGAATCTCATCCTGTGAAGCCATATGGAAGTGGGGCCTGCAGACCCTCACTGTTTGGCTCTGTGGATTCAGCCTCTTTCCTGGGGGTTGTATAGGGGTCTAACCTCCCACTTTGCCAGAGTGGCAGTTACTTTTGCCAAGGAGCCAGAAACCTGGAGTATCTAAAACTCCATGCGTTGAGTTGTTTCCTTGATTAATCCCAATGCAAGTACCTGAATGTTTCAGCTGAAAGTGCTGTATTTATTTGCACCTATCATTCCTCCCCATGAGAGAAGGCAAAAATGAATAGGTGGAATCCAGTAGAACTGACTGTATTTAGAAAAATAGTAAACCACACGGAATACTGCATTTCTGGAGGGAATACAGGGATTAGTACCATCATCAAAAGGTTAAAAAATGCAGGCAAAGCAATTGCTATCAGATGCCCATTCAACTTATTTATTTGATCAGTGTGGGAAACAGATGAATTTTAAAGATTTTGCTTTCAATTGCCAAGACCAGTAATACATGCACATTGTCCTACTGCAGGGATATATCAATTCTGCAGCCCTATATTATAATTTAGTCTGCAAGAAACTTGATCACATTTCCCATCCTTAAGACACTGCCCTGACCCATTCCATGGATGACATTATGCTGACTGGATGTAGTAAACAAGAATAAGCAACTACTCTAGACTTCTTAAAAATAAATTTGTGTGTCACAGCATGGGAAATTTATCTGATAAAAATTAGGATCCCCCCAACCCCTGGTAGAAATTTCTAGGGGTCCAGTGATGGGGGCACATTAAGATAGTCCTTCTAAGGTGAAGGATAACATGTTGCATCTGGCTCCTCCTACAACCAAAAAGCAGGCACGACACCCACTGCACTGTCATTTTGGAGGCGGCATGTTCCTCATTTGGGTGTGCTACTCTAGCCCATTTACTGAGTGACCTGAAAAGCTGCTAGTTTTGAGTGGGGCCCAGAATATAAGAAGACTTTGCAACAGGTCCAAGATGCTGTGCAAGTTCCTCTGCCACTTGAATAAAATGATCCAACAGATCCAACAGAGACTGAATTGACAGAGGCAGGTAGAGACCTACTTGGAGCCTTTGGCAGCCTCCTGTAAGTGAATCACAGAGAACGGTTTTAGATGCATGCTAGGAGAGAAAAGGAAATGTGGCAGGACTGGGAGCCATGAGCAAAGCCCTGCCACCCTCTGCAGATAAAAACTCTCCTTTTGAGGAAAGCTTTTGGCTTGCAACTGGGCCTTAGTAGAGACTGCATGAATCACTATGGGCCACCAAATGGCCATGTGACCTGAGCTACCCATCATTAATTGGGTGTTGTCTGACCCACAAGTCATAATGTTGAGTGTGCACAGCAGCACTCCATCAGCCAAAGGAATTGGTTGGTATACAGGAGATCAGGTTGAAGGAAGTCCTGAAGGCACAATTACATGACACCAGGAAATGTCCCACATGCTCATGGCTCCCAGTTCTGCTACATTGCCTTTCTTCCCTAGCCTGTACCTATGGCCTCATAGGAGAGTTCCTTAAAATTAGTTGACTCAGGAAGGGAAAACTAAGATCTGTGTATAAATAGTTCTGCATGATATGCAGGCATCTCTTCTGGGACATCCCTGAAGAACTGTGTTGAAGGGAGATGTTCCCAGTACACAGAACTTTGAGTAGTGTAGCTGGTTATTAATTTTGCTTGAAAAGAGAAATGAACACAGATGTGACTGTATATGAGTTCATAGGCTATAGCCAATGGCTTGGATGGATGGTCAGAGAATTTTAAAGAACATGACTGGAAAATTGTTGGCAAGAGGTTCTGGGGATAAGGTATGTTGATAGAACTTTCTAAATGTGCAAAACATGTGCAGATATCTGTCTCTCATGTGACTAATTCCAAAAGGTGACCTCAGCAGGAGAGGTTTTGATAAGTGGATAGGATGACTCATTGTTTGTATACCTGTCATCCTCTTTGCTTAGTGGACTCATGAACAAAATGGCCACGGTGGTACAGGTGGAGATCATGCGTGGGCTCAGTAGCATAGATTTCTACTCACCAAAGCCCACCTGGCTACAACCACTGCTGGGTATGTACCAAATCTGCCATCAGCAGAACCTACACTGAGTCTCCAATATGACACCATTCCCGGAGGTGATAGCCAGCCACTGGAGCAGGTTGATTACATTGAAAAATTACCATTGAAGAAGGAGCAGGGGTTTGTTCTTTCTGAAACAGATGTTTCCTCTGGATACAAATTTATTTTCCTGGCAAGTTGTGCTTCTGCCAAAGCAATATTCGTGGACTTCAGAATGTCATATCTTCCATATGGTATCCTACACAGTGTTGCTTGGGATTAAGCAATTCACTTCACAGAAAATTAAGTGCCACAATGGGCCCATGAAATTCACAGGTCTTCCTGTGTTCTCCATCATCCTGAAGCAGCTGGTTTTACAGAAGGGCAGTATGGTCTTTTCAGCATGCAGTTACCATGAACATGTGGGTTTTTATACAATTTTCTCCAGAAGTTGCAGATACTCTGAATCAGCATCCATTATATGGTGCTGTTCATCCCATAGCCAAGATCCGTGTGTCCAGAAATTACCAAACAGAAATGGGAGTCACAAGATTCACTGTTACCCATGGAGTTCCATTTGCAAAATCTTTGCTTCCTGTCCCCACAACCTTATGTCTTGAGGGTCTAGAGGTTTTCCAAAGGGAGGAATGCTCCCTCAGGAGACACAGAAATGATTCCACTGAGCTGGAAGCTGAGACAGCCACCAGCCCCTTCAGCTCCTCATGCTTCTGAATCAACAGGCAAAGGAAGGTGTTACTGTACTGTCTTGGGTGATTGGTCCTGGTCATCAGGGGGAAATTGGTCTGCTACTACACACTGGTAGCAAATAAGACTGTTTGGAACACAGGAGAGGTGTTAGAGCATCTCTTAGTAATACTCTGTCCTGTAATTAAAGTCAATAAAAACTGCAACAACCCAGGTCACACAGGACTACTAATGACCCATACCCTTCAGGAATGAATGCCAGAATCACACAAGCAGGAAAAGAAACCTGATCAGCTGAGGGACTTGCTGAAAGTAATGGAAATATGGTATGGTTAGTGAAAAAAGCTATTTATAAATATCAGTTGTGGCCAGCATGGTGGCACATACCTATAATCCCAGCATTTTGGAGGCTCAGGAGGTTTGATTGCTTAAGTCTAGGAATGTGAGACCAACTTGGGCAACATGCTGAAACTCCATCTCTACTGGAATAAATACAAAAAATTAGTCAGGCTTGGTGTTGTGCTTGTAGTCCCAGCTAATTAGGAGACTGAGACAGGAGGATCACTTGTTCCCAGGAGGTGGAGCCTGCAGTGATCCAAGGTAATGCCACTGCACTCTGGCCTGGACAACATAACAAGACCATGTCTCAAATAAATAAGTAACTAAATAAATAACCAGCTGTAACCATGTGACCAGTTACAGAAATAGAGACGGTAAATGTTCTATTACTTCCTTATTTTTTATAAAGATATTTATGTCTCTGTGTATATATCCATACATGTATCAAGCAAATACCTTTGTTTTCATTGTTTTCTTATCATCTTACAATAAAACATAAGATGTGTTAATAATAGTTCCCTTTTATTAATGATGGTTTAACTTTTATTAAACATGGTATTTAGGTTACAGTATATCAAAGAGAAGAGTGCATATCATGCATTCAGTTTGAATCTTTTTCTGGGGAAAGGGTTAGTGTGTTTTTAGTTGGATGTAAGACAGTTGTATTATCATTGGCAAAAGTATGACTTTATAAATATTGTTTTCATTTGGAGACTAAGTATGGTTTAAGAAAATGTTTATGGGTGCCAAGCTCACAAGCATGGGCTGGGATGGTTGGTCTTATGTGTTAATTTGACTAAACCATAGTACCTAGTTATTTAATCAAACACTAAATGTATATGTTGCTATGATGGTGTTTCGCAGTTGTGGTTAAAATCTGATATCAATTGATTTTTTTTTCCTGAGATGGAGGCTTACTCTGTCACCCAGGCTGGAGTGCAAAGACACAATCTCTGTTCACTGCAACCTCCACTTCCTGGGCTCAACCGATTCTCCTGCCTCAACCTCCTAAGTAGCTAGGCTTATAGGCATGTGTCATCACCACACTCAGCCAATTTTGTATTTTTAGTAGAGATGGGATTTCACCACGTTGGTCAGACTGGTCTCAAACTCCTGACCTCAGGTGATCCACTTGCCTTAGTCTCCCAAAGTTCTGGGATTACAGGTGTGAGCCACCACACTTAGCTTCAGTTGATTTTATGAAAACAAAATTACCCTAAAAAATGTGCATGAGACTTTTTGAATGAGTTGAAGGCGTTTGGGCAAACTATGAGGCTTCCAAGACAAGAAAATATTCTGCCTCAAGATGACAGTAGCAACTACAGTTTAGGTTACCAGTCTGCCAGCCTGGTCTACAAATATTAGACTGATGACTGCAACGTTGTGACTTTCCAGCCTGCCAGGCTGCTGAGGTGTAATATGTGACATGGATAACGTAAAATTAGGGGTGGAAATAGATGTAAAGAAGCAGAATTTTCTTTTCTTTTTTTTTTTTTTTTTTTGAGAAGGGACTTGATCCACTGCTGGCTGTGAAGGCCATGAAGGTTTGCCCCAGTAAGTGGAAACTTGAAGTGCTGGATTCATCGGATGTTGATAAAAGAAGCAGAGTTTTCATATGTGATTGAAGTTGGTTTGAATTCAAGATTGTTATAACTATATTGTTACATGTAATACCACAGGAATCACAAGCAAAATATGCATAAAATATACACAAAAGAAAATGAGAATGCAATTAAAACATGTCACTAGAGAAAACCACAGGATCCGAGAGCTGTGTGAGATGGCTGGGCAGCCATGGCATCCTATTTCAATAAACACGACTGTGAGCCATTGGACCCTGAGCAGGAGACTTGAACCAACATGCTGCTGGAGCTCACAAGGTCACTTTTCAATAGGATGGACTTTGAAGACTTGGGGTTGGTAGTAGATTGGGACCACCACCTGCCTCCACCAGCTGCCAAGACTGTCATGAACCTCCCAGGATAGTCATCAGAGGCTCTCAGGCTCTGAGCTCAAGTGCCCCATGTGTCTTTTGGAATTTGAGGAGGAGGAGATTGCTGTTGAGATGCCTTGCCATCCCCTCTTCCATTCCAGCTGCATTCTGCCCTGGCTAAGCAAGACAAATTCCTGTCCCTTGTGCCACCATGAGCTGCTCATTGATGATGACACTTACGATGAGCACAGATGAGATAAGATTTGAAAACAGCAGCAGCAGCATCTACTGGAGAACCTTCAGGGAGCCATGTACATGTTAGGAGGCTAGGGCTGAGCACCAGCCCTCTGCATCTTCGTTACAAACCTTGAATCTTCATTAAAAGTTTCTTTACCATCCCCTCCCCAAAAAGAAAAAATAAACATAAAGGAAGGTTGGAATAAAGGAGATGAGGGCTGAAAGAGTTATAAGACATGCATAAAACCAACATCACAATTACAGAAGTAAGTCCTTCCTTATCAGTAATTATTTTAAATGTAAATGGATTGAACTCTCCAAGCAGAACTCAAAGATGATCACAATGGATAGAATAAAAAGGGTCTTGTCATATGGTGGCTACAAGATCCTCATTTTGGACCTAAGGAAACACACAGGTTGAAAGTGGAAAGATAGAAAAGATATTCATGAAAATAGTAACTAAGAATTTTTTATGATCTCTCATAGTGTTCTATGTGTTGGTTGGGCTCAGATGATGGCCTGGGAGTTTTACATGGTTCAGGGGTGGAAGTGGAAGGAACCAGATGCAGGCAGGATGGTTAATAGCAGTGCCTAGAACTGAGATAACCATGCTTCTGCCACATTTATTGGCTAATATATCAGACCTGTTTATGTTTCAGAGGGTGGAGAGATCTTACCTCTTGATAAGGGAGTGGTGGGTCAAACTAGTATGATGGAAGATATTTTTGCAGCCCTTTTTGGAAAATACATGCAATCCAAAACATCTATTTGCCAAACAGGAAGACCACCATCACAACTTACCTACCTCTCAAGTCTAAGCTCTGTGATTCTATAGTATCCTGGGGAAGGATCATGTCTTAGGAAGTAGGTGTGGAGTCGAAGCTGTAAATAAAGCCCCATCTACAGCCACAATTTCACTTTATTTCGATGAAATTTTGTGTCATTTTTGGTAAAATGGGGGCTCACAAGTCTCTCTTCAGGGATCTCTCCAGTGGGAGGATGATATGCTTCCCTCCTCCACAGTTCTGCTTTACAGATACATGGATCTAGGTCTCAGTTTCAATTATTTAAAACACCAGAGACTTGGATGCGTGCATGCCACAAAATGGTGAAAGAATGCTCTCTGTCACTTTCCCTTCTCTCACTCACTGCACCGTGGACAAGAATCTGCTCTACCTTGACCTTTTGAATGGGGAGGAGGATTGCACTCCTGACTAACCTTCAAGCTTTCAGAGCTAAACCTGCTGCCCAAACAGAATGGTTCATTGTAAAGAATAAACCCTACACCAAGTGCTGTCCCTTCACCTATCATGGCAGAAACTAAATCCCATCAAAAGGCCCAGAGTAATCCTGGCTCAAAAGTTTCAATGTCATGTCCCTTCCACCAAAATGAAGTCAACATATTTATCACAATATGGAGTATTGATAATGATAAAAATAATTACCACAAAAATTTGACAAATATATTCTTTTTATTACATCAACTTTTTTGACCTGCAAATATAAAGAAAATAAGCCTTCACAGCAGGAAAAGTTTTTCCTCTAGCAGAGAATCTTCTTTCCATTGAAAAGCTGGAACCAGAATCACTAGAATGGAGCAAGACTTTCAGGAATGACACAGCACTGGGCCTTGGGGCAGCCAGAGTTACAGATGGCTCCCCTGCTGGGTGACACCAACTTTTGGCTCTCTTTTTTCTGGTTCTCATTGCAAGAAAAAAAAATTTTGGAGTATCAAGAGACATAGTCAAGCCAAAGAGATTTATTTTATTTTATTCTTTAGAAAATGGAATCTCAAGGATAATCCAGACTGTTATGGGCCAAATTGTATCCCCCAAATTGACATGTTGATGTCCTAACCCCTAGTAACTGAGAAAGTGACTGCATTTGGAGAGGTCTTTAAGGAGGTAAATAAGGTAAAATGAGGTCATATGAATGTGCCCTAATTCAATGTGACTAGTGTTCTTATAAAAAGAGAAGATTGGGCTGGGTGTGGTGGCTCATGCCTGTAATCCCAGCACTTTAGGAGGCTGAGGCAGGTGGATCACGAGGTCAGGAGTTCAAGACCAGCCTGGCCAAGAGGTGAAACCTCATCCCCACTAAAACTACAAAAGTTAGCCGGGCGAGGTGGCAGGCACCTGTAATCCCACCTACTCGGGAGGCTGAGGCAGGATAATGGCCTTAACCTGGGCGGCAGAGGTTGCAGTGAACCCAAGATCACACCACTGCACTCCAGCCTGGGCAACAGAGCAAGACTCCATCTCAGGAAAAAAAAAAAAAGAGAGAATATTAGGATACAGACAGATACAGAGGAATGACCATGTGAAGACATAGAACACATCTACAAGCCAAGGAAAGAAGCCTCAGAAGAAATTAGCACTGCCAATACCATGGTCTTAAACTTTTAGCCTCCAGAACTGTGAGACAATGAATTTCTGTTGTTTAAGTCACCCAGTGTGTGGTACTTTGTTATGGCCACCCTAGCAGATTAAAACAAACATATGACCCTGCCCAATGCAGAGTTTTGCCTGACCATGCTGGCTCCAATTCGATCAAGGTCTATATGCTCTGGGACCTTTCCAGCTCCTCATCAGACGTGACAACAAATGCCATGTCCAGCTCCTGGGGTCCCTGATTGCAGTGAGAGGCAGCTTCTAATGGGGAAGAGCTTTGGGGTGACCAAGGCCTCATAGACTTTATTTCTGTTGGGCCACTTGCTTCCATCCCCTGACCACAATGATCCATGGGACTGGATTCACCTTCGACATTCATGTCTTCTTTTCTTGGGCTTCCACAAGTGGTCTCTGGTTGAGATGGAGGGAAAGGACACAGGGATTCAAAATCTCTAACTGCCCAGTGGCCTCCCCTTATTTCCACTCAGAGACAACATGGCCATTTCTCTAAATTCCTGAGGACGTGGCCAACATAAGTAACAGAGCACAGGGAGGTTCCTTGAACAGAGTTCCATGGAAAGGTGGCTGGCGCCCTCTAGATTCTTTGTCTATGCCTGTTGGGCTTTCTTTAGCATGAAATGTTCCAGAGGCAGCCACATTCTAAGCTTGTATCCTTAAAGCAAAGTGTGTGAAGGTCTTAGCCCTGGCCAAATGAGCACTGAATTCATGAGAGACTGGCACATCTTGTAAATATTGGGACACTTTACTCCTGAATCTTGAATCCTGAATCCTGGAAGTTAGTTTCTAACCAGGGAGGCAAGTGTCATTATATCTGGTCTACCTCTGTGAGGCCTCTTGTCCCTCTGCCCTTGCCATCTCTCTACCCCATTAATTCCAGAACAGATAGAAACATTCTGCCTTCTTTGATGCCTCTTGCTGTAAACTTCAATGGCATTTGATTGAATTAATAAATGAAATCAACTTTAATAAAAGATGAGGTTTAAAGAATGGCATTTGACATGGGTTTAGAATGAATAAATGGATCAAGTAATGAATTTTGAGAAAATGCATGTAAAACTTATCTATACAAGGATTAAATGTCTTTTAATACATTTAAGGATAAGGCGCCACCAGGTCTGATCACACCCAATGCATCACGGGGCTTTTATTTCCTGAGCATTTTGGATACAGAGCAATCAAGATTACTCCATATTCTGAGAACCTAGGCAGAGCCTGTGGCATTCCAGTAATCTCTGCCCTGCAAGGCTTTTCCTTCTTGCAAGCTCCCATTTGCAAAGACCCTCCTGCATCTTGTGAGCAGAGGTTGCCTTTCTTCTCAGAGATCTTACACAAGTCCTCTTTATGAGACCCTCATGCAACCTCCATGTTGAGAAGGCATTCATGGGACCAGAGCAGTATTTCCTGCTCTGCAACCACCCTGCAGTGTTCCACGGTTTCACAGTGCTCTCAGATGGTCTTTATCTTAGGCCTCCTGTTACCGCTTCATTTCTATTTTACTGCACCAACATTTGATATAGCTTAGTTCGGGGTATAAACTTCAGTGTACAATAAGCAAAGCAAGCTTGTAATTCTTTAACTAGAAATAATATAGATCTGCCCCTGGCCATCTTGACCCACAAATTCCCAATTGCATTTTATTAGCTTGACTGTGGGATTAATAAATGATTCTAAATTAATACAAAAAAGTGGAATCACAAATGTGTGAATGCACAGAAGTGTGAATGAAGGACACTGCACACAAGAAAAAAAGGTGTGCACATGAAGAAATTCTTCATTCTAGGTTTTTATTGATCCCTCCGGTCAAGGTGGGGTAAAAGTCCAAATATTTGCTTTCCTCACATGGTCAAATGATTCAGCATAAAAGACAACTGATTAAACACAATTATCTGTGCTTTAAATATATTAGAAAAAAATAAATAGGGATAAATAATCCTACCATCACTAAGATTTTGAGTTATAATAAAACCTAGAAATGTATCTTTTGTTCCCAATTGTAATGATTATAGGATTGCAGCATTTGGCTTTCAAAAGACCATTTAAAACAACTCAAGGAAATTTTCTAACAAACTCTACAGCAGGACCACTACTAAACCTATGAGCAGTAGTAGAAATAAACAATGACACTGCCTTTAAAATTTCATTTTGAAAAATGTGTTTTGAAAGTGGCTGATTGGCTCCTAATTTAACTACTACCATTTGAGGTCATATGCTAGATTGGCAAAGTCATGAAGTGGTTGTAATTTTTTTTTTTTTTTGAGATGGACTCTTGCTCTGTTGCCAAGCTGGAGTGCAGTGGTGAGATCTCAGCTCACTGCAATCTCCACCTCCCATGTTCAAGTGATTCTCCTGCCTCAGCCTCCCAAATAGCTGGGATTACAGGTGCGCAACACTACACCCAGCTAATTTTTGTATTTTGAGTAGAGATGAAGTTTCACAATGTTGGCCAGGATGGTCTCAATCTCTTGACCTGGTGATCCACCTGACTCAGCCTCCCAAAGTGCTGGGATTACAGGTGTGAGCCACTACAACTGGCAAAGTCATTGTAAATTTTATGTATTTTATTTTTGTAATGCAAGTGCTTCTCTCTGCTATATGATAAAATAAAATGTCAAGCCAGGCATGGTGAGGCATGCCTTGTAGTCCTAGCTACTCAAGAGGCTGACACAGGAGGATTACTTCAGTCCAAGGGTTCAAGGCTGCAGCAAGCTATGATGGTGCCACTGCACTCCAGCCTGGGCAACAGAGTGAGAATAAAATGTTAACATAAAATCTCAGTGTTAGCACTTTAACCTTGAACTGATTATGTGAGATCCTATTTGAGAGAAGCTGTTGTGTATAATGAAGTTTGGGGAATATCAACAAGAAGTAAATGCCAAGCTTGTTTCTAAATTACAAACTAAAAGGAAATTCTATAAACCTTTGATGCTAAGCTAAATCATGGTAGAATGAATGACCAATAATTATCCTACAAAACATACCAGATGCTAGGTGTATCTAAATATTAATAAGAGAAAAGATGAATGGAAGAAATGTTCTAGGAACGAAAACTATAAAAGAGCTGTAGAAACGTATCAAAGTTCTTAAAATTGAAACAAGGATTAAATGTGTTTGAATGCATCAAAAGGACCTAGAAGAGTGCCTGAGACATAGGAAGCGCTCAAGTCTCTGTAAATAAATAAAATATATTTAAAAGTGATGCTAAATTCAAAGTCCTCTGCAAATGCCCAAAAATTCTGTTCAGCTTCCACTTACGCATCCAGAGTGAAATGTTTCTGATGAATTGAATGAAATGTGTGAGGTGTTTATCATCTTTAACATTAACCTGGGTACATTATACAACATTCTTCTCTTATATTGTAACAAATAATTTACCAAGATAACACAGGCTTAACTTGTTTTTAATTTATTTATTTGTTTGTTTGTTTTTTTGAGACAGAGTCTCGCTCTTCTGCCCAGGCTGGAGTGCAGTGAGCGATCTTGACTTACTGCAACCTCTGCCTCCTAGGTTCAAATGATTCTCCTGCCTCACCCTCCTGAGTGGCTGAGATTACAGGCTTGTACCACCACACCCAGGTGATTTTTGTATTTTTAGTAGAGACAGGGCTTTGCCATGTTGGTCAGGCTGGTCTCCAACCCCTGACCTTGTGATCTGCCTGCCTTGGCCTCCCAAAGTGCTGGGATTACAGGCATGAGATGGAGTCTTGCTCTGTTGCCCAGGCTGGAGTGCAGTGGTGCTATCTCAGCTCACTGCAACCTCCTTGAACCACATCCTTGGTTCAAGAGATTCTCCTGTCTCAGCCTCCCAAATAACTGGGATTACAGGTGTGTGCCACCATGCCCAGCTAATTTTTGCATTTTTAGTGCAGTGTTTTGCCATGTTGGCCAGGCTGGTCTTGAATTCCTGACCTCAAGTGATCAGCCCACCTTGGCATCTCAAAGTACTGGGATTACGTGTGTGAGCAACTGAGCCGGGCATTTTAATTTTTTTCATACAGCATAGAATTACATTGCTATATTTTTAAATTTCAGATGATTTAAAAGATATTTACACTATAGTAGCCAAAGAATAATAATTATAAGCAACCAACATGGTGAAACCCATCTCTACTAAAAACACAAACATTAGTAAGTCATGGTGGCGGGCACCTGTAATCCCAGCTACTTAGGAGGCTGAGGCGGAGAATTGCTTAAACCTGGGAGGCAGAGGTTGCAGTGACCCAAGATTGTGCCACTGCACTCCAGCATAGGCAATAGAGACCCTGTCTCGAAAGAAGGAAAGAAGGAAAGAAAGAAAGAAAGAAAGAGAAAAAGAAAATAAAAAACTGTATTTTGGATAAATTTCTCACCTTACAGCAAAATCTCTTATTGAAAAACACATTTATTTCACATACAAATAAGAATTCAGCATATTTTCTATACCCAGAGATAACAGAGATTAACATATTTTTTGTTTTTGGTGGGGGTTCAGGTATTTTATTAGCTACTGAGTGTAAGAAAGTCTCATCACTGAAGAAGCTGAAATCCAATTTTTCCTTGAAATGGGATCTTTCCAAAACTAGTAACAATGAAGCTGTCATTCACATGATGGATGGCTGAGCAAAAAGACAGAGACAGCAGATGCTGCATTTTGTTTCTGTAATGCTCCCTTGTCCACATGGCTCTATTTACACTTCAATCAATTAAAATAAAATAGATTTTAAAAGCCAGTTTCTTATTTGCACTAGCCACATTTCAAGTACTCATAATTCACAGAATATGAATGTCTGTTTCTGTGCTCTAATGAACAGCACAGATATAAACACTCTATCACTGCAGAAGGGAATTGGACAGCGGTATTCCAATATTTCATGGACAAGATCCTGAGTATAATGACAGAATAATGACAATTCCAAGTTCCCATTTCAATTCACGGTCTCTTCTCTGATTCATGGTGTAGCACGGAGCCCATCTCTTTTGTGAAAACATGTTAATTTTTCCAATTATACACAAGTAGCTAACATTACTTTTTTTTTTTTTTTTTGCCAGACTTACACTGTAAGTTACAACCAAAGTGAAGGGCCTGAATTATATTTTCATTTTAACAAAGGATTTTAAAGGGCAAATCCATCTGAAAAAAGGAACAAGTCAGGAAAACGAAAACAAAACAGAAGTTTCCATACCAATTCCCATAGCAATAATCCCTTTGCCGTCCTGAGAGTTCCCCTTCATCCTGATTTCACAGTAATCCTGTTCACACCTTTAAAACTTAACCCCCATGCATACATCTCTAAAACAATATAGGTTATCTTTAAACTTCATAGAAATTTTGAATTTTTTATACAAATGGAATTGTACTATGTTTATTCTTATGAGACCTTATTTTAACTCAAATATATGTTTGCTAAGTTGTTATAGGTGTCTCTAAAGGGTTCTTGTTTTATTATTTGTAGAATTACATTGAATAAATAAACCACACATGAAATTAATCCTTTTCTTTTGTGGTCATTTTGTTTTCAGATTTTGAAAAGTACAAACAATGCTGTTATAAGCCTTCTTGCACATGAATGTTGGTGCACACGTACACTGGCGCACAATGTTGGAGCCCATATCTCTCACAATTATATGCCTAGGAATGGAATTACTAGTGTATGTGTATAATATCCCACCCAAAGAGATGATGTCCTAGATGAAGTGACTGTGCCAGTTTGCACTGTGGCAAGCAGTGTGTGGCAGCCATCGATGGTACATATTCTCACCAACATTTGGAATAGTCAGTGATTTTTGTTTTAGTTTTAGGTATATATATACTGCATTTTAGGTTTTGGGGTACATGTGAAGAACATGCAAGATTGTTGCATAGGTACACATATGGCAGTGTGATTTGCTGCCTTCCTCCCCATCACCTATATGTGGCATTTCTCCCCATGCTATCCCTCCCCAACTCCCCACCCCCCGCTGTCCCTCCCCTATTTCCCCCCAACAGACCCCAGTGTGTGATGCTTCCCTCCCTGTGTCCATGTGTTCTCATTGTTCTACACCTGCTTATGAGTGAGAACATGCGTGTTTGATTTTCTGTTCTTGTGTCAGTTTGCTGAGAATGATGGTTTCCAGGTTCATCCATGTCCCTACAAAGGACACGAACTCATCGTTTTTCATGGCTGCATAATATTCCATGGTGTATATGTGCCACATTTTCCCTGTCCAGTCTATCATCGATGGGCATTTGGATTGGTTCCAGGTCTTTGCTATTGTAAACTGTGCTGCAATGAACATTCGTGTGCATGTGTCCTTGTAGTAGAATGATTTATAATCCTTTGGATATATACCCAGTAATGGGATTGCTGGGTCAAATGGAATTTCTATTTCTAGGTCCTTGAGGAATCACCACACTGTCTTCCACAATGGTTGAACTAATTTACACTCCCATCAACAGTGTAAAAGTGTTCCTATTTAGAATATGTCTCTCTATAAAATGAAGTTAATCCATACAT
>PVKV010025340.1:0-29834 GCA_004027835.1 Alouatta palliata
AAAAAAAAAAAAAAAAAAAAAAAAAAAGAATAAATAAATAAATAAATAAATAAAATTAAAAAAAAAAGAAGGACATTTTGTTTATTCAGTTATTTATATCAGTATGAACTCACGGATATGTATTTTATTCTAAGGGTTATGGAATCCATTACCATTGTTAATGGTTGTGTTGCTCAAACTGCTTCAGCTTTAACCATCGGGAGCTCTTTCGGGTTGGTTTCTGTGTCCTTCAATGAGCTCCCATAGTTTTTTGAGCACTTTTTCTCTTTCTGCCACCATAAGCTCTTGCATTTCCCCTTCCCAGCACTGAAATCAACCACTTCTCCAAGAAACCTTGGTTCCTGTTATTGAAGAATGCTATTTAAAAGCAAAACCTGTGGTGCAATGGATAAGAAAAAATAACCCAATCATATATTGCTTGCAAGAAATCCACCTTGTAAACTGGTAAATATACTTACAGACTGAAGGTAGAAAGAGGGTGGAAAATATATTCTATGCAAATGGAAACCAAAAGTGAGCAGGAGTAGCTATACTTAGATAAAACAGACTTTAAATCAACAACAGTAAAAAAGAAGATCATTATGTAATGATAAAAGGATCAATTCAACAAGATGATACAACAATCCTAAATATATATGCACCCAACACTGGAGTGCCCAGATTCATCAGACAAATAGTACTTGACCTAAAACAAGAGATAGACGGGAATACAATAATAGTGGGGGACTTCAGCACCCCACTGACACACTAGACAGATTATCGAGAATGATGATCCACAAAGAAGCACTGGCTTTAAATTGGACTTTAGACAAATGGACCTAAGAGACATTTACAGAACATTCTACCCAATAACAATAGAATATACATTCTTCTCATCGGCACACAGAACATTCTCCAAGATAGACCTAATGTTAGGCCACAAAACAGGTCTCAATAAATTTATTTTTAGTTTTAATTTTTTTAAGAGATGGGGTCTTGCTTGTTTTCCAGGCTAGAGTGTAGTGGCACACTCTTGGCTCACTGCAGCCACCACCTCCTGGGCTTAAGCCCAAATAGCCAAAGTAATCCTGAGCAAAAGAACAAAGCTGGAGGTATCATATTATTTGACTTCAAATTATGCTACAAGGCTATAGTAACCAAAACGGCATGATGCTGGTATAAAAATAGACACATATCTAATTGTAGAAGGGTAAAAAAAAAAAGACACATAGATCAAGGGAACAGAATAGAAAATCCAGGGAAAAAAGTCACATACCTACAGCCAACTGATCTTTGCAAAGCTGACAAAAATTTACACTGGGGAAAGGCCCTACTCAATAAATAGTGCTGGGAAAATTGGATAGCCATATGCCGAAGAATGAAACTGGACCCATACCTCTTACCATATACAAAAATTAACTCAAGATGGATTAAAAACTTAAATGTGAGACCTGAAACTATAAAAACACTAGAAGAAAATCTAGGAAAAATTCTTCTGGATATTGGCCTAAGCAAATAATTCATGAGTAAAAACACAAAAGAAAATGCAACAAAAACAAAAATAGACAAATGAGACTTAATTAAATGAAAAAGCTTCTGCCCAGCAAAGATATAATCAGCAGAGTGAACATACAGCCTACGGAATGGGAGAAAATATTTGCAGGCTGGGCACAGTGGCTCATGCGTATAATCCCAGAACTTTGGGAGGCCGAGGTGGGATAATCGCTTGAGCCCAGAAGTCCAAGACCAACCTGGCCAACATAGCGAGACCCCATTTCTACAAAAAAGTAAAATAAAAAAATTAGCAAGGCATGGTGGCATGCACTGGTGGTCCCAGTTACTCTGGAGGCTGGGTGGGAGGATAATTTGAGTCTTAGAGTTTGAGGCTACAGTGAGCTATAATCATGCCACTGTACTCCATGCATTCCAGCCTGGGTGACAGAACGAGATTCTGAAAAAAAAAAAAGAAGGAAGGAAGGGCGGAAGGAAGGAAGGAAGGAAGAAAGGAAGGAAGGAAATGTTTGCAACATATGCATCCAACAGAGGACTAACATCCAGAATCTACAAGAAACTCAAACAATACAACAAGAAAAAGACAAATAACCTCGTTTAGATTGGGCAAAAGACATGAACAAATACCTTTTAAAGAAGACATACAAATGGCCAACAAAATATGAAAAAATGCTCAACATCACTAATCATCAGAGAGATGCAAATTAAAACCATAATGAGGTTATCACCTTATACCAGTCAAAATGGCTGTTATGCATATTACACATATAATATATATGTAAACAAAATAAAATGTACCTACTATGGAATACTACTTAGCTATAAAAAAACGAAATTATGTCTTTTGCAGCAACACGGATGGAACTGGAGGCCATTATCTGAAGTGGAGTACACAGAAACAAAATGCCCTGCCAGGCGCAGTGGCTCGTGGCTGTAATCCCAGCACTCTGAGAGGCCGAGGCAGGCGGATCACTGGAGGTCAGGAGTTCAAGACCAGCCTGGCCAATATAGCGAAACCCCATCTCTACTAAAAATACAAAAATTAGCGGGACATGGTGACACACTATTCGGAAGGCTGAGGCAGGAGAATGACTTGAACCTGGGAGGTGGAGGCTGCAGTGAGCCAAGATTGCGCCACTGCACTCCAGCTTGGGCAACAGAGTGAAACTCCATCTGAAAAAAAAAAAAGGAACAAAAAGTCAAATACCACATGTTCTCATTTATAAGGGGGATCTAAATAATGCGTACACATGGACACAGAGAGTGGAGTAACAGACGCTGGAGACTTGGAAAGGTAGGAGGGTGGCAGGAGGGTGAGGGATAAGAAATTACCTAATGGGTACAATGTACACTATTTGGGCAATGGTCACACATAAAGGCCAGCTGTTCAATATATCCATGTAACAAATATGAACTTGTACCCCCTAAATCTATGTTTTAAAAAACCTGAGCTCTAGATGTGCTTAATTACTATGAGAATATCATTGCTTCTATGCCCTCTCAGTTGTCAGAGCTAGGAAAGATATGTATACGTATGAATCCAGGCATAAACCCAGAAATATTTACTTCTGTATCTATTTTATGATACCAGCTAAGGAGAATTATATGAAGGTTGTTCCTCTGTCTTTACAACCTAGTATATAATAGGTTTACATAAATATTTGCTGAATTGAATTAAATTAATTAGAAAATTAGAGGAATGAAGTGATGTTGAAATATATTTGAGGATTAAAAGAGAAAGCAAGATAAATGGATCTTTGACAGCTGGTGACACTGAAGGAGTCTGGTCTTGGATTCAGAAATCAAGGTTCAAAAACCAGCTCTTGCCACTGAGCCTCAGACTTTGAATAAGTTGCTTAACCTCAATAGGCCCAAGTTTCCCATCTGTAAGAAGAAACAACTGGGCCAAGGGATTCTTAAGATTCCTTTCAGCTTGGGAACACGAATCTGATTACATTGCTCACTTGCTTAAAGCACCTTTTTTTTTTTTTTTTTTGAAATGAAGTCTCACTGTGTTACCCAGGCTGGAGTGCAATGGTGCGATCTTGGCTCACTCCAACCTCTGCCTCCTGGGTTCAAGTGATTCTCCTGCCTCAGCCTCCTGAGAAGTTGGGATTATAGGTACCCGTCACCACACCCAGCTAATTTTTGTATTTTGTTAGAGACAGAGCTTCTCCATGTTGACCAGGATGTTCCGGAACTCCTGACCTCAAGTGATCTGCCCCCCTCTGTCTCCCAAAGTACTGAGATTGCAGGCATGAGCCACTGCGCCTGGCTAAAACATCTTTTAAAGGCAGGTAGTTTCTCTTTATTTTTTCCCCCCAAAGCTATAGTAATAAATATAATTTACAGTATAGTTTGTGGCGTGTGTATGTAAACACATACATATATACATATATGAATGACGTGCATGTATGTGCATATGTGTATTAGGGATTGTTTTGAGATAATGTAACAGAAATGTAACTGTGCCTTAAATAAGGTAGAAATTAACTTCTCTTTCACATAACTTGACTTCTCTTTTACAGTCTAGGGCTGGGCTTTTCAGAGCTGGAACACCCTCAATACACAGCTTCTAACTCCAGGCCCAAGGTGGTTGCTCCAGTTCCTACCAGCATGTCTGCGTCCCAGCCAGTGGGAGGAGAAAAAGACATAAAGAGACAAAGTAGCGCACACCCATTTGTTTTAGGAGTGTGACCTAGAAATGACACATACCACTTCTGCTCACATCCCATTGGTCAGAACTTAGTCACATTTCTACACCTGACTGCAGAGGAAGCTGGAGAATGTAGTCTCTAACTGGGAAGCCAGTGTGCCCACAAGCACTCAGGGATTTGATTATTAAGATAAAGAACAGGAGAATGGATTGATGGAAAACTTGCAGCCTCTATTACAATATATAAAATAGAAGCATTTTTACAGGATGGCACTTACTCTTTTTTTGTTTGTGTGATAACAGATCAATTTTTTTCCTAAATTTTTTTTTTGAGATAGAGTCTTGCTCTGTCACCAGGCTGGAGTGCAGTGGCGTGATCTTGGCTCACTGTAACCTCCGCCTCTCGGGTTCAAGCAATTCTCCTGCCTCACCCTCCTGAGTAGCTGGAACTACAGGCATGAGCCACCACACCTGACTAATTTTTTGTATTTTTAGTAGAGACAGGGTTTCAGTGTGTTGGCCAGGATGGTCTCGATCTGCTGACCTCATGATCTGCCCGCCTTGGCCTCCCAAAGTACTGAGATTATAGGCTTAAGCCACCACATCCGGCCAACAGATCAATTTTAATCCTAACACCTGAAGCTATACAAGGGTATGCTCTATAAACTTCATGGGACTGTTGTAGACACTTGATAAAGTGACAACTGTGCAATACCACTTAGCATCTCAAAATCAGGAACATACTACTGAATTGCTTAAACACAATCCACAGAATTAAAAACAAAATCAGATTTAATTCTCCACTAAAAGCTTACACTTAAAACTTGGTAGAACAATATCTAGCAGGGAATACTGAAATCGATTTCAGAGTCTCATCCTGTTGTACTCTATTGGGAAGGTTTCTTGAGTAGACACGTGACAGGCCAAAAATGGGTGCAGCAAAGACCAGACCAACAAGTAAAAGTTCTACCACAGTTTCTGTAGTTTCTACTTGTTTTCCCTTGTCGGATAAAAGTCAACAGCTAGAATTAAATGCTTATCTTTACAAATACACAAGGTATGCTGTGAAAGCTTATCTGCTTACAAACATATAAAAATACTTGTTAACTAGTTTGATTTAAAAAAAGTATAAAAGTATATAGCAAAAACATGAATCATCTCTGACCCTAGAAAGCTCAATTCCATATTTATATTACATCAAACAAAAACAGTTTTGGTTTTTGAAAGCGATTTTAGAGTCTCATCCTGTTGTACTCTATTGGGAAGGTTTCTTGAGTAGACACGTGACTGGCCAAAGATGGGTACAACCATGACCAAACCAGTGAGTAAAAGTTCTACCACAGTTTCTGTAGTTTTTTCTTGTCTTTTTTTGTCAGTTAAAGGTGAACACTGAGAATTAAATGCTTATCTTTATATATACACAAGGTATGCTGTGAAAGCATATCTGCTTACAAACATATAAAAATACTTGTCAACTAATTTGATTAAAAAAAAAAGTATAAAAGTATATAGCAAAGACATTAATCGTCTCTGACCCGGAAAGCTCAATTCCATATTTTATATTACATCAAACAAAAACAGTTTTAGTTTTTTGAATCCCTTATTCAGAAATACCTGAAAAGGAAGACAGAAATTATTCATTTTTACCCTTAGCATGGCTGTGAAAAAAAGAGTTTTAAAAAATCAAGGGCCGGAAGCAGCAGGCGAGTCAAGTGTCCTTGCACATGGATCCGAGCGACCATGGTGGCCCAGGCGTGGCCGTTGATGAGCCTCCTCATTAAGGGAAGCGTGGCTAGAGGCACCATCTACCAGGAGCTGCTGGAGCCCAGTGACAAGAGCCAGGCAGCCCTACAGAAGGCTGGGGAGGTGGTCCCTCCTGCATTTACCAGTCCAGCCAGTACCTAGTCAGCAGACAGGCCTGCAGATACCCCAGTTCCCAGCCCCTCCAAAGATTCACTTTACCATCTGGGACTCCTGGAATGCAGGCATCATCACAGTGATGTCAGCTCTGTCAGTGGCCCCTTCCACGGCCCGAGAGTACTCCAAGGAGGGCTGGGAGTAGGTGAAGGCACGCACCACATAGCAAGTCAGCGGGGGCGGCCTGCCCCGGCCAGAACCACCAGGTCTGCCACCAACCTGAGCACTCCAGACTGGGACCCCACTCCGAGGGCAGCTCCCCGCCCTGCCAGCCCAATAAAGGACTTCCGAAGTGAAAAAAAAAATCAAGTACACTGAAATGTCTAAGTCCTGAATGAGTCCAAATATTTGACCACGTAGAATATTATCATCTTCAAGAGCAGGAGCAATAACACAGGCTTTTATAAGCAGTTTTTAATCCATAAAGTCAGTAGGCATTTTGGTATTTTGGCCACCAGAAAACAAAAGCTGCAATATCAGTCAAGATCTGAGATGTTTCACTTTTGTAGATTCAGTTCAGTGTATTTAAGGTTAACAAAGGCCGACACTGAAAGTTTTAAAGTTAGGCAAAAATTCACATTAAAAAAATCCCTATATTTCTATTTAGAGTAACAGTAGGCAGTATGATTCCAAAAGTTAAAAATTATTTCACAACCTGTGGCTTCAGCTTGGCAAACAGCTTCAATTCCAAAACTGATTCATCTCTATTAACATGGAAGCACTTAAAAAAAGAGCGTGTCTGTGTATATAGACACATATTTTAAAGGAATCAGATAATCTTTGAAGCAGCAGCCTTAGTGTTTCCTTTAAATTTGTCTGGAAGTGACCATTGTATTAGCTTCACGGGAAGGACTAGCCAGCTTCTTGGTCTAAGGCTAACATGGTGATCATTTGTCTAAAGCTAAAAAGGCACCAAACAAGATGTAAACTGAGGAGAGGAGAAGATGAGGGCTTTTCCTGGCAGTTGGTAGCTAAGACAGAAAGGATTCTAGAAAATGACACAATGGCAGCCTTTCTTGCCTTTTTCTGATGAAGGAAGACATTCCTGCTCTTGAAATTTCCTGATAAGCCGGACAAGTTCATGGAAAGCTTGATCTACATTCATCCCAATCTTTGCTGATGCCTCCATGTATGTTACCTTAAGTTGTCGAGCTAACTGCTGTCCTTCTTCCTGTGTTACCTGTCTTTGATGATCCAGATCTGCTTTATTGCCAATTAAAATCATTGGAAACTCATCACGACCCTTTACTCTGAGAATCTGTCTTTGAAACTTATAGATTTCTTCAAAACTGCCTCTATTTGTGACTGAAAAGACCAAGAGGAAGCCCTCGCCAGTCCTCATACATTGTTCTCTCATGGCTCCAAACTCTTCTTGTCCTGCTGTATCCAAAATATCTAGCCGTGCTGCTCTGTCATCTATCACACACTGCTTTGTGTAAGAATCTTCAATGGTTGGATCATAATCCTTTACAAAATAGGACTGGTTGAACTGGATGATGAGCGCCGACTTGCCCACGCCGCCCCCGCCGACCACCACGAGCAGGTACTTCTCCTGGCCGGAGCCGTCCCGCCAGCCGGCCGCTGCCATGGGGACGCCGCAGAGCGCAGCCTGATCGCGCCGAGCCGCCGCTGCCTCCCGCCCTAGGCCCGGCTCCTGGGACGTGTGCGGCCGGCGGGCAGCGGGCGAGCGGCCGGGCGGGGGTCCCGGGTCCCGGGAGGTGTCGGGAGGGCAGGTCCGCGCAGCAGCGCGGCGCCAGGAGCTGGCTGGGTACCCTCTGAGGCGCGGAGAAGCGGGGTGACGGCACGGGCCGGGGGCGGCAGCGGCCGGGGGGCGCGCTCCTCTACGCGTCTCCGCAGCGCCTCAGCACTTACTCTTAATACCAGCTTTTTTTTGAGACAGAGTCTTGCTATGTCACCAGGGGGAGGGCGGTGGCGCAATCTCGGCTCACTGCAACCTCCACCTCCCGGGTTCAAGCAATTCTGCCTCAGTCTCCCGGGTAGCTGGGATTACAAGCACCTGCCATTACGCCCAGCTAATTTTTATATTTTTAGGAGAGACAGGGTTTCACCATGTTGGCTAGGATGCTCTCGATCTCTTGACCTCGTGATCCGCCCACCTGGGCCTCCCGAAGTGCTGGGATTACAGGCCTGAGCCACGTGCCCAGCCAGCATCTTTATTTTATTCCAGTCTAGTGTGTCCCATTGGATTCCTTTTTTACCTGCTGAACTGATTTCACAATATTCTAATGGATGAATTACAACCCTTACCACTGCCCCAGAGAAAAGTGCAAACTTAGCACAGCAGGGGTTGCTTGGGGGATGAGAAGTGGTGGGTGGTGGAGGGGAGTCCTCTTCAAGACATGGCAGCTGCTCACTCTCCAGCCTCCCCTCCAGCTGCTACCCACTACCACTGCTGCAACCCCACTGAGCTCCCAATCCCTGCAACACACCATCCCGTTCCACACCACCTTGTTTTTGCACTTGCTGTGCCCTCCAGCTGGAATGCCTTCTGCCCTAGCCCCTGACCCTTGGCCTTCCACCCTACAGTGATTGGCCTTGCAAACCATCTTCATTCATTTTCTTTCTTTTTTTGTTTTAGACAGAGTCTCACTCTGCTGCCCTGGCTGGTGAGCCAGATCTTGGCTCACGCAACCTCTGCCTCCTGGTTCACTCGATTCTCCTGCCTCAGCTTCCCGAGTAGCAGGGACTACAGGCATGGGCCACTACACCTGGCTAATCTTTTGTGTGTTTTTAGTAGAGACAGGATTTCACTATGTTGGCCAGACTGGTCTTGAACTCCTGACCAAAGTACTCAGCCTCCCAAAGTACTGGGATTACAGGTGTTAGCCACTGTGCTCAGTGACCATCTTCATTTTTCTTTTTTTTTTCTTTTCTTTTTTTTTTTTTTTTTTTTATAAAGACGGGGTTTCACCATGTTGGTCAAGCTGGTCTTGAACTCCCGACCTCAGGTGATCCGCCTGCCTTGGCCTCCAAAGTGCTTGGATTACAGGCGTGAGCCACCGCGCCCGGCCCCATCTTCATTTTTCAAAATCCAGCTTGTGTGTCACCCCTCCAAAGAAGGCTTTCTTACCAGTAAGTCACCTACAAAGAGTTAATCTACCCCTTGATACCCCCAAACCCCTTATTATTCGGTATCACAATTAATGTACTTAGCTGTCAGTTTCCCCTCCTACCCCATGAGCACCTCAAGGGGAGGAACACAGGGCCTCAGTTTCCTTATATGTAAAATAGGAAAAACAATATGATTTTTTATTGTTTACACTCAATTAGTGTTTGTTCTGATGGCTTATCTACATATTTCTCTCCACTAAACGGTAAGCACCTGGAGGGAAAATCTCCCTCAGTGCTTTTTGTCCAAGTCTTGTTCACAGCAGCACTCCATAAGTGTTGACTTTAGTTGGCAAGTCACCTGGAAATGCAGACCGGCATCACCTCCATACCTGGCTAGTCTATAGAATTGTAATAATGAACAGGTCATTGAACATCTAGCCAAGTGTAACTACTCAGAAATAGATGGCCTGAGAAAGTCAAGCCTGCCACATCTACTTTAACTATTTGAGGCCAGGCACAGTGACTCATGCCTGTGATCCCAGCACTTTGGGAGGCTGAGTGGGGAGGATCACTTAAGGCCAGGAGTTCAAGGCCAGCCTAGGCAACAAAGCAAGACCTTACCTCTACAAAAAATAAAAACTAGCTAGGCATGGTGGTGTGCGCCTGTAGTTCCAGCTACTTGGGAGGTTGAGGCAGGGGGATTGCTTGAGCCTGGGAGTGTGAGGCTGCAGTAAGCTGTGACGCCACTGTAGTCCAGCCTGGGTAACAGAGAAAGATCCTATCTCTAAAAAAATAAAAATTATTTGGGCAATTCAACAAACATGGCAAAGATAAACTTGTGGATTGATGTTTATTAAGACTGCCAGCCGGGCGCGGTAGCCCAGCCCAGTCCCTGGCTTTCTGACTGTTCTTTCAGCACTCCAGACTTGCTCCCCCTGCTTGGAACTTTGCACTCGCTTTCCTCTTTGCTTCAAGTGCCCTTCGCACAGATCTTCTCTGTCCTGTTAAGCATCACCTCCCCAGAGAGACAACCTTTGTCCAAAGGTCTCCTGGCTGCCCGCCTCCATTGAGTCATGAGCCTATTCCTGAACCAGTCAATCATGAGAGGATAGAATTACTAGGACTGGCAAAGTCTTGTTATTTGGAACCCAACTCTATTATATTACCCCGTCTTACT
The DNA here is from genome assembly GCA_004027835.1 of Alouatta palliata. Taxonomy (NCBI): domain Eukaryota; kingdom Metazoa; phylum Chordata; class Mammalia; order Primates; family Atelidae; genus Alouatta; species Alouatta palliata. Next base: position 10,314 of record PVKV010025340.1, read on the forward strand.
GTCTTCACAGCACCTATCACAGCTGAAATTATTATATAGATGTGCATATTTTGTTGCTTATCATTGGTCTTCCCTCCTCAGAATTTAAGTTTTGTGAGAGTAGGAATTTATCTGTTTTCTTCACCTTTGTCACTCCAATATCTAGAACAGGACCTGCTATATTTAGTATGAACTCAATAAAGATTTGTTGAACGAATCACTGACGAATAGAGATAAGATAGCACTTTGGACTTCCTCTCTTACCTGATTTATCACGTAGTACTTTAATGATTTCCTGACACGCTACCTTCTTGATTCAGGGCCAAGACTGCATTCTGCTTTTAATTTTTGCCTCACTTAGCACAATGCCTGGCATACAGTTGATAAGCACGTTTGGATGAATGAATAAATTTTGATGAATGAAAGAAGGTGTGAATGCATGTGTTTAGGAAACATAGGTGTGCTCCAAATGTCAGAAGGTGGAGAAGGTGGATGGTTATCGTACAAAGGTGATCAAATGCTAAATAAAATAATCCCAATCAGGGCAAAAAATGCAAGGGCTCCTCAGATCAAAGGGTGGGGTAGATGGGGTCAGGCTGAGGTCCAGGTAGCAGGGAGGAGGCTGGAGAGGAAGATGCGGGGGGCTGGGAAATCCTTGAAAGGAGCTGCAAAATGTTTATTTGCTGAATTGAGAGGACTCCTAATTGCTTGGGCACTTTTTCTTTTTCTTTTCTTGTTTTTTTTTTTTTTTAAGAGATGGAGTCTCACTACACTGGCCTGTAGTGACCAGCTCAGGCTGGTCTTGAGCTCCTGGGCGCAAGCGATCCTCCTGCCTTGGCCCCCCAAAATGTTGGGATTACAGGCATGAGCCACTGTGCCCAGCCACTGGGACACTTTTACAACTACTTTCTCCCAGTGACTCTGAAAGGAATCCTTTATTTTCCCCGAAACTCCATTTGAGAAGCAGGCTGACTTCAAGTCCATTCTCCATCACATCATTCATAAAACGTAGCTTGTCAGTGCCACACTGTCAGGGGAAGAGAAACCAAACATACATTTTAAATAAGATGCCCCTCATGGGATACATTTCTGAAGAGAAGAGGCAGCCTTGGTAGGAGGCAGAAGGAGAGTTTAAAAACGTGTAAAGTCTGAAAAAAGTTTTGAGTTTGAAATATCTTTAAAAATATGTAAGTTATAGCCAGGCGCGGTGGCTCACACCTGTAATCCCAGCACTTTGGGAGGCTGAGGTGGGCGGATCACCTGAGGTCAGAGTTCGAGACCAGCCTGACCAATATGGTGAAACCCCATCTTTAAAAATAAGTAAATAAATAAATATGTAAGTTATTTCTGATAATCACCAAGTAATTATTTCTTTTTAAGCCCTTCCAGTACAGAAGATACCAAGTAATTTTTTTTTTTTCTTTTTTGAGAGGGAATCTCGCTCTGTTGCCAGGCTGGAGTGCAGTGGTGCAATCTCGGCTCACTGCAACCTCTGACTCCTGGGTTCAGGTGACAGTCTTTTACATATACACAACACACACACATACACAACACAGACACACAAACACACATACACAACATACACAAATATACATATTCACATACACAAAACAGATACACAAACACACACACACAGACACAACATACACAAATACAAACACATACAAACCTAGGTATACAAACATACACACAGATACAACAGACACAAATGCATACATTCACACACACAATCACAGATGCACAGATGCACACAGTCATACACCAAACACACATGCATAAAACCCTTGTTTCCTAGCAAACTAACACAGGAACAGAAAAAAAAATACTGCATGTTCTCCCTTACGAGTGGGAGCTAAACACTGAGTACATATGGACGTGAAGAAGGGGACGACAGACACTGGGGCCTGCTAGAGGGTGGAAGATGAGAGGAGGATGAGGATTACAAAACTATGGAATCTGGCCAGGTGCCATGGCTCACAGCTGTAATCCCAGCACTTTGGGAGGCCAAGGCAGGTGAATCACTTGAGGTCAGGAGTTTGAGACCTGCCTGGCCAACAGTAGTGATGAAATCCCATCACTACTAAAAATACAAGAACTAGTGGGGTACGGTGGTGCATGCCTGTAATCCTGGCTACTTGGGAGACTGAGGCAGGAGAACTACTTGAGCCCAGGGGTCGGAGGTTGCAGTGAACCGAGATCATGTCACTGCATTCCAGCCTGGACTACAGAGTGAGACCCTGTCTGAAAAACAAAAACAAACAAACAAACACGAACTGCGGAATCCTAGCACTTTGGGAGGCTGAGGTGGGAGGGTCACTTGAGCTCAGAGTTTAAAACCAGTGAGACCTTGTCACCACAAAAAAAAACTGCCTGTTAAGTACTATGCTTTTTTTTTTTTTTTTTTTTTTGAGATGGAATTTTGCTCTTTTCTCCCAGGCTGGAGTGCAGTGGCACGAGCTCAGCTCACTGCAACCTCCACTTCCCAGGGTCAAGTGATTCTCCTGCCTCCGGAGTAGCTGGGATTATAGGCGCCTGCCACCACGCCCAGCTAATTTTTGTATTTTTGGTAGAGACAGGGTTTCATCACGTTGGCCAGGATGGTCTCGAACTCCTAACCTCAGTTGATCCACCGCCTCAGATTCCCAAAGGAGTACTATGCTTATTACCCGGGCGACTGACTAATCTGTACACCAAACCCCCATGACATGCAACTTACCTATATAAGAAATCTGCGCATGTGCCCTTGAATCTAAAATAAAATTAAAAATAAATAAATAAATAATAAAAGAGGGGTAAACAAAACAAAAAAATTCCTTGTTAATGAAACAAAATATGATCAGAAGCATTTGTAAAAACGATTTCCCGGGGAATAAAATCATAAGTTATTCGTGGGAAAAAAAGTAAGCATTTAAATGAGTTCCTCTTTTACCAATAGCGAGAGGATGAAGTGGGAGGGAGGCTGGGAGTGCTTCCCTGTGCACCTTCCCTGTGTGTCTGGGAGTCAGGGGCTCAGTCCTCGTCTCCAGGCAGACTCCTCTGGGGCTGGTTCCCAGGACCCTTCGTAAAACCCTTGCTGGGTGGAGAGAGTAATGCAGGGGGTGGAGGGAAAAGCAAAGCTTTAGCCCATGTGTACAGACCAACAGTCTGAAGACACTGAGGAGGCCAGGCACAGTGGCTCACGCCTGTAATCCCAACATTTTGGGAGGCCGAGCCTGGAGGATCACAGGAGCCCAGGAGTTCAAGACCAGCCCAGGCAACAGAGCGAAACCCTGTCTCTACAAAAAAATGCAAAAATTAGCCAGGCATAGTGGCATGCGCCTGTAATCCCAGCTACTCAGGAGGCTGAGGTGGGAGGATCACTTGAGCCTGGCACCACTGCACTCCATCTGGGTGAGACAGCAAACACATTTAAAAGATTAACTAAAAAAAAAAAAAAAAAAAATACACTGAAGCCGGGCGCGGTGGCTCACGCCTCTAATCCCAGCACTTTGGGAGGCCGAGGCAGGCGGATCACAAGGTCAAGAGATGGAGACCATCCTGACCAACATGGTGAAAATCCGTCTTTAAAAAGAAAAAAAAATACACTGAAGAAAGGTAGCAATCCATGTGGGGAGGACTAGCGGCAGGTCAGAGAAATGGAGAACGAAGGCTGCAAGGTGAAAAGAAGTAAACCTCACGGAAACATTTACACATCTTGAACCAGTGGGGAGAAACTGACAGGGAATAAAGTTTGTCCTCTGTGGAACACTACCATTAGAAATGATTTGCAGCTAAAGGCAGCCGCTGTCAGGTGGGAAAGTTACTGAAGAAATATTTGGTGGTTAGACACCTAACAGCAGAGGCGTGGGAAAGGGGAGACCCTCTTATCTTTGGGGAAGTTCCATGCCTGTTTGCTTCCTCTTGACACTATCGACCCTGCACATAGCCCCTCCTGTCACCTTAGGTGGAAATGGCTGAAAAGAGTTACAGCTCTGCTACCCCAGGGGTACCTGCACCTTCTCAGGCTCCCATCTTTCCTTTTCCTCCCTTCTTTCTTTTTTCTTTTCTTTCTTTCTTCTGAGACAAGAGTCTCACGGTCACCCAGGCTGCAGTGCAGTGGCGTGATGTTGGCTCAATGCAACCTTTGCCTCCCAGGCTCAAGCGATCCTCCCACTTCAGACTTTGAAGTAGTTGGGATACAGGCACGAACCACCATGTTCGGCTAATTTTAAAATTTTTGTTTGTTTGTTTGTTTGTTTGTTTTTTGAGATGGAGTCTCACTCTGTTGCCCAGGCTAGAGTGCAGTGGCGCGATCTCAGCTCACTGCAACCTCTGCCTCCCAGAGAATCAAGTGATTCTCCTGCCTCAGCCTCCTGAGCAGCTGGGACTACAGGCGACTGCCACCACGCCCCACTAATTTTTGTATTTTTAGTAGAGACGGGGTTTCACCATATTGGCCAGGCTGGTCTCAAACTCCTGACCTTGTGATCCACCCGCCTTGGCCTCCCAAAGTGCTGGGATTACAGGCATGAGCCACTGCTCCTGGCCTAATTTTCAAATTTTTTGTAGAGATGAGGTTTTACTATATTGCCCAGGCTGGTCTCGAACTCCTGGGCTCAAGCCATCCTCCTGCCTCAGCTCCCCAAAGTGCTAGGATTGCAGGCGTGAGCCACCGCACCTGGCCTTCCCCTGCTTTCTAAGGGCTGAATTATACTCTCTTCTAGGACTTGGCTTAAAGGTTTTTCTCCTCCAGGAAGACTTCCCTGACTCTCCACCTCCGAGGCCTCCTCCTGTGGCCCCCAGTGCTTCCTCTAGCACCTACCGTCCTGGGTCCAAATGGCCCAAGGGGCTTGGCCCCTCACTGCGCTGGGAGCCCCTTGGAATGTGGGCTGTGTCTTGCTTCCCTGGGTATTCCCCAATTCCTAACTCAGGGTCTGCAACACAGTAACAAACTGTATGAAGAAAAGCAGGACGGAAGGCTGGGGAATCTTCACGGACTGCAAGTGTCAGGGGTGGGTGACAGCGCTTAAAGTGTTACTCTTCCCAGGGACACCTGCACTGTTGGAAAGACTTGTTTTTCACTTGATGAGATGGAGCTGGGACATGAGAGTGGCAGCAGTTGGTGCAAGGGAACGGGACTGGGAAAAAAGGAAGGGAATAAGGGGCTGAAATCATATCCTTTGTGAGTATTTCCCTACCTGTGTCTAGATTCTTCACCAGAGACTGCAGAATTGAATGAGAGAAGAAAGGAATAGAAACAGGAGGCTGAAAGAGCAGTAAGAATTTGCCCCACAGGCCGGGTGTGGTGACTCACGCTTGTAATCTTTGCACTTTGGGAGGCCGAGACAGGCGGATCACAAGGTCAAGAGTTTGAGACCAGCTGGCCAACGTGGTGAAACCCTGCCTCTACTAAAAACACAAAAATCAGCCCAGAGTGGTGGGTAGCACCTGTAGTCCCAGCTATTCAGGAGGCTGAGGCAGGAGAATTGCTTGAACTCGGGAAGCAGAGGTTGCACTGAGCCCCAGTGGTACCACTGTACTCCAGCCTGGGCAACAGAGACTGTCTCAAAAAACAACAACAACAACAAAAAAAAACAAACAAAAAAAAGAAACTGAGGGTCTATGTCTATTCATTCCACAGATCTTTATCAAGCTCCTGCTACATACTGGGCACTGAACTAGGTGCTGGGAAAACATCAGTGGAGTAAACATGGTGCTCACATTTTTGGGGGGTGGTGGGAAAGGCACTTGTATACAGTAAGTCAGGTGATTGATAGTACATGTTATGAAAAAATGTAGCAGAATAAGTGGGAAAGAGACACATAGGGTGGGGTAGGCGGGCTGTTTCACACAGGTTGGTAGGGAAGGCCTCTCTGATGACCTTTGAGCAAGAGAGGAAGCTGGTGAATAGCTGGAGTAAGAATATTCCAGGCAGAAGGCATGGCGAGGGCAAAGGCCCGGAGGCTGGAGTGTGCTGGCTGTGTTAGGGTCACCGAAAGGAGGCCAGCGTGGCTGCAGCAGAGGGAGGCAGGGTGGACAAAGTGGTGACAAAGGAGATCAGAGGGTGGCAGGGGACTGGGTTATTTAGCAGCTGGCATGCCGTGGTAAGGACTTGAGATTTCTACCCTGAGTGTGGTGGGGACCCCTGGCAGGTTAGGAGCAGAGTAGAGGAGGCACATGATCTGACTGAGGCTTCAACAGGACCCCTCTGATGGCTGGGCGGAGAACTGACTGAAAAGGGAACACAGTGGCCTGGGGAGGCCAGTCAGGAGCTGCTATTGCAATAACCTGGGCAAGAGACAGTGCTGGCCTGGGCCAAGGAGGTGGCAGGAGAGGTGATACCAAGTGGTTGGATCTGGATCTATATTGAAGGGTGGGCTGATGGGGAGTATGGAGGGATTAGATACAGGCTGAGAGGAAGAGAGGACCCAAGGATGTCTGCTGGGTCTTTAACTTGAGCAATGGAAGGGTAGAGGTGGCAAAGACTGGGCAAAGTTAGGGCAGGTGTATGAGAGAAAATCAGGAGTGTGGATACACTTCTCATTTTTTTTTTTTTTTTTTTGATATGCAGTTTTGCTCTTGTTGCCCAGGCTGGAGTGTAGTGGCGCAATCTTGGCTCACCACAACCTTCACCTCCCAAGTTCAAGTGATTCTCCTGCCTCAGCCTCCTGAGTAACTGGGATTACAGGCACCCACTATCATGCCCAGCTAATTTTTGTATTTTTAGTAGAGATGGGGTTTCACCATGCTGGCCAGTCTGGTCTCGAACTCCTGACCTCAGATGATCTGCCTGCCTCGGCCTCACAAAGTGCCGGAATTACAGGTGAGAGCTACCACGCCTGGCTACACTCCCAAATTTTAAGAAAATTTTTTTAAAAAATTTATGTTAGTTGTATGTGGTGGCACGCCTGTATTCCCAGCTACTCAGGAGGCTGAGGTGAGAGATTAGCTTGGAGGTAGAAGTTCAAGGCTGCAGTGAGCTAGGATTGCACCACTGTATTCCAGCCTGGGTGACACAGTGCAACCCTGTCTCTAAAAAGCAAATAAAAGCAGCTGGGCGTGGTAGCTCACGCCTGTAATCCAAGCACTTTGGAGGCCAAGGTGGGCGGATCACCTGAGGTCAGGAGTTCAAGACCAGCCTGACCAACATGGTGAAACGCTGTCTTTAAAAAAGTAAAATAAATAAAATAAAAGCAATAAACATCCTGAGTGAGACCCTGAGAAAATCTGAGTCAGAGAACGAGGCAAGTTGTGTTTGGCCTCCTTACTACAAAAACTAAGACAGAATAAATATGCTGTCTTAAGCTGCTAATTTTGGGGTAATTTGTTACGCAATAATAGATAACTAGTACATGTCAAACATGTCTCTACAACAGTAGCCACCCCAAAATGTATCCTGGCTGGGTATAGTGGCTTATGCCTATAATCTCAGTATTCTGGGAAGCCAAGGTGTGAGGATTGCCTGAGGCCAGGAGTTCAAGACCAGCCTTAGCAACATAGGGAGACCCAGTGTTGTATTTAAAAAACAACAACAAAAAGAGTTGTGTAGGGGAGGATCTGTTTCCAAGCTCCCTCATGGGACTCTTGGTAGGATTCCGTTCCTCACAGGCTCTTGGCTGGCGACCTCTGATCCTGGTGGTATGAGCCTTTCCATAAGGATACTCTCAACAGGGCAGCCAGCTTCTCTCAGAGGGTGCACAGCACTGACGTCATCGTCTGTCTGTAACCTAACCTTGGAAAGGACACCCCATTGCTTTTGCTGTGTTCTCTTTGCTAGAAGAGGCTCGCTAGGTCCTGCCCACATCTCAAAAGAGGCAATGAGTGTGAACATCAGTTGGCAGGGATCTTCAGGAACCTTGTTAGAGCTGTCTACCACATCAAGGAAGCGACTGCATAAGCAAAGCCAGGGTTGGGGGAGCGGTCCAGGCTGAGGATATCAATGGGGCTTAGTGATGGGTCTCGACCAGGTGAGCTGGGAGCCAGTGAGACAGAGAAGGACTGAGCCGGGGTACTCCAATGTTTGGAGGTCAGGAAGCCGAGGACAGGTCAGCAAAGGAGACGGAGCAGAAGGAGCCAGTGCCGCAGGGGAGGGATGGAGACGGAGGCACAGGAGCTGCCAGAGAAACTTGTTGGCAGGAGGGAGGGATCAGCAGTCGAAGGCCACTGCAGGACAGGTAAGCAAAGGCGGAGAACTGACCACCGGCTAGAGCAGTGTGGAGATGGCCTTGACAAGAGCAGTCCCAGTGGGGTGGAGGAAGTGAAACTCAATTGGATGAGTTCTAGAGAGAACAGGAGACCAGGAAGTGAAGGCAGAGGCAACCATGCTTTGAAAGAGTCTTGGTAGAGAGGATAGCACAACCTTGCATTTGAGCGTCTTCAGCTTTCTCAACTCCAGTAACTCTCGGTTGAGCTGATTCTTGGAACTCTGCTTCTCCCTACACTTCTTCAACACACAGATTTCCTCAGTGTAGCCCCTGTCCACCTCCCACCCCAGCGACCTCAACCGGGATGGTTCAGAACCCAGAAGTCGGCCCATGTTTTATATTTTGTGTTTCTGGTACTAGCAAGTCACAATCAGACGAGACATGCCTTGTGAGACTGAGGCAGAGACACACACATTAGCTCCCAGTGGTTAGCTGGAAGCTCCGTAAACCCAAATCAGCTACCCTTAGAGGATCTGGCTTAGAGGGCTAACGGCGCTAAGCAAAAGCTTATTACTGACTGCCATCTTGTGGTCATTCGGGGAACTGGCCTAGGTTCAAATCAGGGTGGTGGGAAGAGTTGAGTGGATTGTAGGATAGTACCTGGCACTGAGGGTTCAGGAAAAGCAAACTACTCTCATTACGCTCATAGTTTGGAGGAGTATGACCAAAACAAACAAACATGTCTCTTGACTTCACTCCCAACGTTTTTCAAGGGAAAAGGAACTACGCTAAAAGGAGGTGCCTCCTTTTTATCTTGGTAAAAGTAAAACTGAATCAGGGAGCCAAGTAAGACTTTCATGTATGAAGTCAGATGAGGAGATGCAACTTCTGCTTTTGCTACTATGTGACCTTGATCTTATCACTGAAGCCCAGTGAGCCTCAGTTTCAGTAAACCGTAAAATGGGAGCGTTAGGATGAAGACTGCACAAGTGGTGAATGTGAAGAGCTCTCAGGAAAAGCGGTGTTCCTAGTTCAAGGTAGTGGCCTGCCAGCTCTCAACACTGGGGTGTGTTGCTTTTCAATAGTGTCTCTCAACTAGGGGCAATTTTGCCCCACCCCTACCCCACCCCAGGGGATATTTGACAATGCCTGAAGATATTTTTTGAGGTTCTTTTTGGTTTTCAAAGTGTTGAGCCTGTGTTTTTGTTTTTGTTTTGAGATGGAGTCTTGCTCTGTCATCCAAGCTGGAGTGTAGTGGCACAATCTCAGCTCACTGCAACCTCCGCCTCCTGGGTTCAAGTGATTCCCCTGCCTCAGCCTCCCGAGTAGCTGGGACTACAGGCACCTGCCATCACAGCCAGCTAATTTTTGTAATTTTAGTAGAGGCAGGGTTTCACTATGTTGGCCAGGCTGGTCTCGAACTCCTGACCTCAAGTGATCCACCCATCTTGGCCTCCCAAAGTGCTGGGATTCCAGGTGTGAGCTACCGCACCCAGCCAATCCTGTTTTATTATCTGACTTGAAAACTAGATAATCCACCAGCCCAGGAGGGAATGGGTGGGCTTAATCCCCTGGAGATATTTTTGGTTGTGACAGCATGGGGGAGAGGCAGATGCTCCCGGCAAATAGTGGATAGAGATCAGGGATATTGCTAAACGTTCTGCAGTGCAAAGGATAGCCCCCACAGGACAGAATTATCCAGTCCAGAGTGTCAGTAGTGCTTCAGCTGAGAAATCCTGGCACTTCCTTCCTTTCTTTTTTTTTCCTTTAATAAAGACGGGGTTTCACCATGTTGGTCAGGCTGATCTTGAACTCTTGACTTCAGGCGATCTGCCCGCCCTGGCCTCCAAAGTGCTTGGATTGCAGGCGTGAGCCACCATGCCCGGCCTCTGGCACTTTCTTAAATGGGGATTCTTTTTGCTATGTTATTGTGAACCAACATGAGGAACTGCTTTCTGAAAAGTATGAGGGAAGCAGGGTGAGGCATGACTCTGGAAAAGGGTCTTTTCTATGGTTACTGTAGGAGTAAAGTGAATCTTCAGAAGGCTATGCTCTCCAATAGGGTAGTTTTTTTTTTTTTTTTTTCTTTTTTGAGATGGAGTTTCACTCTTGTTGGCCAGGCTGGAGTGCAATGGTGCGATCTCAGCGCACTGGAACTTCCGCCTCCTGGGTTCAAGTGATTCTCCTGCTTCAGCCGCTTGAGTAACTGGAATTACAGGCATCTGCCACCGGCTAATTTTTGTATTTTTAGTAGAGGCGGGGTTTCACCCTGCTGGCCAGGCTGGTCTTGAACTCCTGTCCTCAAGTGATCCACCCAACTCAGCCTCCCAAAGTACTGGGATTACAGGCGTGAGCCACTGTACTGGGCTGATAGGCTAGTCTTGAGCCAACCATACATAGTATTGAAACGGAAATTGGCCAAAATGGAATAAAATTTAAAATTTGGTTACTGGGTTGTCATAGTCACATTCTAAGTGCTCAGTCGCCACATATAGCTAGTGGCCAGCACAGACAGAGAACATTTCCATCAGCACAGGAAGTTCTGTTGGGCAATACTGCTCCAAAGGACTCAGCAGAACGGGCATCTGTGGGCCAACCCATAAAGGAAAAACTAGAAACTAAGGAAGTGCAGAGGAGAGGGGACTGTGAGAGGCAAAAACAGACACCAGTGAGATGGTTAAGTAAGCACAAGGCCGCATAGATCATTAACTGCTAAAACAAGTCACACCGCACATCTGTACAATAATTGATCCACACAACCCGCCCTCTCCCAAGGATCATTCCACAGTGCATACAACTCAAAAGCCCTGACAAACCAAGCAGCATCCACAGAAGACTGGCAGGGCAGGGAGGATTCCATTGCTGAGGAGCACCGTTCCCTCCCACCTTTCCCAGCAGGGGTCAGTTTCACTTCCGTTCCCTCCCACCTTTCCCGGCAGGGGTCAGTTTCACTTCCGGTACAACATTCTCCGAGGGACATGTAGTCTTGAGTTCACCGCACTGGTGGAGGAGGGCCTGTGGCGGGCTATCTTGTTCACAGCTGGGGGCTCCTTGTAAAGGCTGTACGCATGCTTGAAGATGAAGGGCAGACAGAAAAAGTGCAGGAGCATGTGTGAGATTTGGAAGATCAAGTATAAGTGACTCAGCTGCTTGAACTGATCTCCGATGATGCTGTTGAGGAGCAGGACTATGGAGAAGTTGATGAGCTCATAAGTGATGATCCACATGGCATAGATCAGCAGCCCCGTGAAGACATTATTGTAGATACAATACAGGAGGAAGCAGCTGACAACGATGGTGGTGAGGGAGAGCCCAGTGCTGATCTTAGCCCTGTGGAACAGGATCCAAGTGACTAACTTTAACTTTGAGTCCACGTAGATGCTGAACTTGTCCTCAGAGCCAATATATGTAATCTGATTCAGGTCAAAGATGAAGAACTGGATGGTGTTGAGGACGGAGAAGATGCCCACCACGAGAGAGACCGTCCTGGCATTCATTTTATACTTGTTTTACCAGAGCACCTCCTGCAGGAAGAAAATCATGCAGACACGTGACAAGGCGGCAGAGCTAGGCTTACATATAAATAGGAGCGCTAACAGCAGTGGTGGTGTGTGGACAGGCAATGGGCTGGAAGTTAAGGGACATGGGTCTGGCCCCTGCTCTGATCTAACTAGCTAGATGTGACCACATCATCGGGAAATGGATGTATCACTGGCCTGGGACTCTCCTAAGTAACTTCCAGTTCTGCTGTTCCAGATCCAGCTTTGCTTTAAAGTGGCAGAGAGTATTCCTCTTGATGATGCAGGTTTGTGGGAACTCAGAGGCTCCTGTGTTGGGAATAAGGATGGTACAAACTCCATCTGGGGAGTTTGCTTCTCTGAAGTCAGAAAACGCATGGCTCCTCAAAGGCTTGGAATCATCCCTGACGTACCTGGGCCCCGCTACTCTTTCCTTCCAAGCCCTTAGAAATTTCCCTGCTTCGCTCCCTGGGCATGGCCCAGCCTTGTCCCAAGTCACAGGGTTTAGCCAGCAGGAGTGGGATGGGTAGAGGTTTATGGATCCAGGGAAGACTTACTGTCTTCTCTGCCCAGGGCCAAGATGCCTTAATGAAAAGCCACCGTTACGCTGGTGAAAGCTCAGCAGGCAGACCTCCAGCTGCAACCTAAGTTAGACCTGAACTCTAGAGGTCAGCTCAAGGTAAGAGGCAGGAACCTGGAGCGCAGGCAGACCCTGCTGAGGGCATGTTGATAATAGAGGGACCAAGGTTGAGATAGGCTGGGCCCCAGCACAAACCTTCCTTCACAACCTAAATCTCCTTCTTACTGGCTCCCAATTCAGAGGACTCCCGAGCAAACCTCTTTCCTCTTCATTCAACACACTGGCGAGCTACTTCTGTTGTGGGGCAAAGGAAGGGGCACAGTCACATATGGGGAGAACACAGGGCTGTCCTCTGGCTGACCAAGCTCCAATGGGGGACAGCTTGTTGAAATCTTCCTTCCTTCCTTCCTTCCTTCCTTCCTTCCTTCCTTCCTTCCTTCCTTCCTTCCTTCCTTCCTTCCTTTCCTCCTTCCTTCCTTCCTTCCTCCCTTCCTTCCCTCCTTCCCTCCCTCCCTTCTCTCTTTCTTTCTCTTTCTTTCTTCTTTCCTTCTTCCTTCCTTCTTTCTTTCTTTCTTCTCTCTCTCTCTCTCTTCAGAGTCTTGCTCTGTCACTCAGGCTGGAGTGCAGTGGTGTGATCTTGGCTCACTGCAACCTCCGCCTCCCAGGTTCAAGCAATTCTCCTGCCTCAGCCTCCCAAGTAGCTGTGATTACAGGCGTGCACCATCATGCCCAGCTAATATTTTTATTTTTAGAAGAGACAGGGTTTCACCATGTTGGCCAGGCTGGTCTTGAACTCCTGACCTCAAGTGACCTGCCTGCCTCAGCCCCACAAAGTGCTGGGATTACAGTCATAAGCCACCATGACCGGCCATCTCCAGAACTTTTTCATCATCTCCATCAAAGACTCTGTATCCATTAAACATCAATTCCCCATTCCCCTCTTCCCCTGGTCCCTGCTAACCATTTTTCTTGCTGTCTCTGTGAATTTGACTGCTCTAGGTGACTCATGTAAGTGGAATCATACAACATTTGTCCTTTGGTATGTGGCTTACTTCACCTAGCATAATGTTTTCCAGATTCATCTCAAATTTCTTATACTTTATTCCCCACCATCCTCCCAACCCTGTGTGACTTCAGATCTCCAGATACACAAACTTCTCAGTGCTCCCTAGAACCTGGAGGGGTCCAGGAGGGAGACAGTGTGTTGTCTGGTGGATAGCTGTGCTGATACTTCCCCCTCTGCACAACAAAACCTCACCTCTGCCCGCTTCACAGGGCAGCTTCTAGAGCAGCCACTACCCATGGGGTATTTGCCTGAATTGTCTAAAAATAGGGCCCCGAACCACACAGTTTTATTCCCTTGCTTTATGTCTATGTTGCAAGTTTCAAGGAAATGTCTATATAAACTCCACTGGTTCCACAGCTCGGCTGCCCCAGCCTTGGTCCCCACCCTTGGCACCTCTCTCCTGGGTCACTGTAATAACGACCTGACTTCTCTTCCTGCTGCTGCCTCTGGTATATTCTATTCATTCAACACTCACACAGCAAACATCTATTGGGTATCTCCTAGGTGCTGGGGCTGAGCTTGGTATTGGAGATAGACAGATAAATACGCTAGCATGGAAGCTGGACAAATTTTAAAAAAATAAAAATTTTTTTAAAAATTAAGACAAAAGAAAATTCAAGGTGGGAGGATCACAAGGTCAGGAGTTCAAGACCAGCCTGGCCAACATGGTGAAACCCCATCTCTACTAAAAATACAAAAATTAGCTGGGCATAGTGGCATGTGTCTGTAATCTCAACTACTCAGGAGGCTGAGGCAGGAGAACTGCTTGAATCCGGGAGGCGGAGGTTGCAGTGAACCAAGATCATGCCACTGCACTCCAGCCTGGGCTACAGAGCAAGACTCCATCTCAAAAAAAAAAAAAAAAGAAAAGAAAAGAAAAGAAAAAGAAAAACAGGAAACTTACAATGCAGTGTGATAAATGTGGTAAAGAAAGAGATGGCTCAGTGTTGTCAAGCTGTAACAATGAGAGAGATGAAAATCATTGGATGAGAAGCAGGGGAGGCTTTCTGGAGGTGGCAATAGCTGAGCTTGGTTCTTTTTGTTTTGTTTTTTGTGTTTATTTTTTAGCCTTTTTCTTAGCTGAGCTTGGATGTTAAAGGACAAGGGCATTAACTAGGCAGAAAAAGGAGGGCCTTCATCCCCAGCAACGGGGACAACATCCAGGTGGGCACAGGGACAGGCAGAAGCCATTTTGGAAACAGCAAGTTTGGCGTGCCTTGAGCAGAGGGGAAGGCTGTGTAGGTTGGCAGGGGCCAGATCAGGAAGGATCCTTATCCACTACCAGTCATGTGGATGTTTCTCTGAAAGGCAAAGGAGAGGGTCTTCCGGGTGTGTGTGTGTGTGTGTGTGTGTGTGTGTGTGTGTGATAGAGAGAGAGACAGGCAGACAGGCAGACATGACCAGATTTGCAATTTATTTATTTATTATTTTTGAGACAAGGTCTCACTCTGTTGCCCAGGCTGAAGGGCAGTGGTGCAATTACGACTCACTGCAACCTCCACACCCAAGTTCAAGTGATTCTCCTGCTTCAGCCTCCCAAGTAGCTGGAATTACAGGTGCCCACCACCACACCCACCTAATTTTTGTAGTTTTAGTAGAGAAGGGGTCTCACCATGTTGGCCAGGCTGGTCTTGAACTCCTGACCTCCACTGGTCTGCCCGCTTTGGCCTCCAAAAGTGTTAGGATTACAGGCGTGAGCTACTGCATCTGGCCATATTTGCATTTTAGAAAATTCTTTCTTGCTGCTTTGAGGGCCATGGGTCAGAAAGGGAACAAAGGTGGAGGTAGGCAGAGCAGTTGAGAGGCTACGGAGGGAAATGAGGTGAAGCAAGGCAGCAGAGGGATGTTGGGGGACAGATTTGGGGTCCGGGCTGTGGGAGAAGCAGTCTGGATGAGCGCCTGGATGGAAGACAGCCCATCCACCGAGGTGAGGAGCACAGGGGCAGGAGCGCACCTAGGATGGGAGTGGGGAAGACAGTGACAGAACGGCTTGGAAAATGGTGACTGCTATGATTTGACTGTTTGTCCCTCCAAAATTCATGTTAAAACTTAATCCCTAATGCAAGAGCATTAAAATATGGGGCCTTGAGGAGGTGATTAAATCATAAGAGCAGAGCCCTCATGAATGGAATAAGCGACCTTATAAGGGGACAGGAGGGAACTAGCTAGTTTATTTTGCTACTCCATCCCTTCTGCCATGTAAGGACAGTGTTTCTGCCTTCTGGAGGACACAGAAACAAGGCACGATCTTGGAAGCAGAGTAAGCAGGCTCTTACCAAACCATATGGTCAACTCAGAGAGAGGCCAAGTCAGGCTTCCAACAAGCTGTCCCCCATTGGAACTTGGTTGGCCGGAGGACAGCCCTGTATTCTCCTCATATGTGACTGTGCCCCTTCCTTTGCCCCACAACAGAAGTAGCTCGCCAGTGTGGTGAATGAAGAGGAGAGAGGTTTGCTCGGGAGACCTCTGAATTGGGAGCCAGTAAGAAGGAGACTCAGGTTGTGGAGCAATGTCTGTGCTGGGGCCCAGCCTACCTCAGCCTTGGGCCCTCTGTTATCAACATGCCCTCAGCAGGGTCTGCCTGGGCACCAGGTTCCTGCCCCCTGCCTTGAGCTGACCTCTAGAGTTCACATTGACTCTCACTTTTTAAAGTCAGATCATTGATTTTCTTGAATAGATACTTCACTTTGCTGTATGCCATTGGGTACATTTCCAGAGGCCTTACAGGTTTGTTTGTTTGTTTTAAAAATAATTTTCAGCAGTTTCACTGGGGAGCGGTTCCATGGGCTTCCTTCTGCTGTCATATTGGAAGTTGAACTTCCTATAATGTTTGGTGACATAAATTTAGCTTTTAAAAAAAATGCAGTGTATGTCCATGGACGTAAATTTGGATGGGTGAAGAAAGGAGAAGGGCAATAGGGAGAGAAGTTTGATAATTTACCTCAGCATGACTATTAGCATCTCTGTTTTAACCCAAAGAAAGCAAAGACTAAGGATCACAGATTGGCGAGTCCCGATTGCTGTGAGGTTATAGTCCATCATGAATGATCTGTGGAATATTATCTGTCTCTTTGTCATATATTAAAATTATAACCATCTTTCAAGACATATCAAATCCTGTCACTTTAGTGAAGCCATTTGTGATCACTGTAGTCCATGCAGATTTCGTCCCCACTCTGGTCCTTTAAAAAAAAAAAACTCCTCTAGCAATTGTAGTTTCTTTGACTCACCTTTGCATTCACAAATAGAATGTTTGAATGTTTCCTCTTTGAGAAGGAAAAAATATGGAATTAGACATTCAAATCTCTCTTTGCGAAGACAATCCATTTGGATTACAGAATCACTATAAATCAATTATTTATATACATTTTATTTATCTGAGTACTCCACAGTGTAGATTGTTTGCTCCAAAATATTTACAACCCCTTGTCGGGTATAGTACCCCTAACTTCCCTAGTTGGGCCAAAATCAAGCATTCTCATTCATATTGCAATGTGCTATGTTTTATTCCTTCTCTTGAGTTTTTAGTCACTTGAGGGTTCTTGATATCCATTGACCAAGTACATATAAATCCTCAAAAGTAGAGTGAGCTGTCTTTATCTTTTAAAAAATATAATTCCTAAACCCTGGCTTGGATAGATGTCAATGTTTGTGACACATGTTTCATATAATTGTAGGAAGTCATAAAATATAGTTAGTATAGAAAATAGTAATAGTTAATAAATTTTTCTGCCAGGCATGGTGGCTCATGCCTGTAATCCTAGCACTTTGGGAGGCCGAGGTGGGCAGATCACTTAAGGTCAGGAGTTTGAGACCAGCCTTGGTCAACATAGTGAAACCCTGTCTCTACTAAAAATACCAAAAATAGCCAGGTGTGGTGGCGCACACCTCTAATCCCAGCTATCGGAAGGCTGAGGCAGAAGAATTGCTTGAACCCGGGTGGCAGAGGTTGCAGTGAGCTGAGATGGCACCACTACACTCCAGTTTGGTGACAGAGCAAGACTCCATTTCAAAAAAAAAAAAATCAGCCAGGCATGGTGGCACACTTCTGTAATCCCAGCTACTTCAGAGGCTGAGGTGGGAGGATTGCTTAAACCAAGGAGATGGAAATTGCAGTAAGCCAAGATCATGTCACTGCACTTCAGTGTGCATGACAGAATGAGACCTTGTCTCAAAAAATAAAATAAAACGAATTTTAAAAATAAATGGTAACAAAATAAAAAAAAATAAATGGAACAGGCACAGTGGCTCACACCAGTAACTCCAGCACTTTGGGAGGCTGAGGCATGAGGATTGCTTGAGCCCAGGAGTTCATGATTTTGTTCATTATAAATTACTCAGTCTTGGGTATTCTGTTATGGCAGTACAGACTAAGACAGCCTAGAGTAGCTAAAATAAGATTGAGGAATGTGATTTAAAGACTTATTTATTATAATTAAAACAAGACGACATTGGCATAAAGAGAGACAAATAGATCAGTGGAACAGAATGGAGTCAATAATTGGGTATACATGTATCTATAAAGTCAATTCAGTGGAGAAAGGATCTCTTCAACAACTGATGCTGAAATAATTGGAGATCCAAGAGCAAAAATGTGAAATTTGATCCATATCTCTCATACACACATAAAAAAAGCTCAAAATGGATTATAGACCTAGAAAAGTATGAATTCTAGAAGAAAATAGAAAACTTTTGTGACCCTGGGTTAGGCAAAGATTCCTTAGATATCATAACCAAAATTATGGTCCATAAAATAACAAATGGATAGCCAGGCACGGTGGCTCATGCCTGTAATTTCAGCCCTTTGGGAGGCTGAGGTGGGAGGATCACCTGAAGTCAGGAGTTCGAGACCAACCTGACCCACATGGAGAAACCCGGTATCTACTAAAAATACAAAATTAGCTGGGCGTGCTGGCAGGCGCCTGTAATCCCAACTACTCGGGAAGCTGAGGCAGGAGAATCACTTGAACCTGGGAGGCGGAGGTTGCGGTGAGCCGAGATTGCGCCATTGCACTCCAGCTTGGGCAACAAGAGTAAAACTCCGTCTCTAAATAAATAAAATAATAGCAAATTGATAAATTGGACTTCATTGAAATTAAAAATCTCTGCTCTTCAAAAGACACAGGTAAAATAATGAAAAGGCACAAACTGGAAAATAATATTTACAAATCCTATATCTGATAAAAGATTTGTGTCCAGGAAATATAATGAACTCCCAAAAATAAACAATAAAAAAACCCAACTAGCCATTTTTAGAAATGGGCAAAAGATTTGAACAGATACCTTACCCAAGAAGATATAAGGATGCTGAGTAAGCACATGAAGGATTGCCCGACAATGATATAACACTATGTACTATTAGAATAGCTCGGCCAGGCATGGTGGCTCACGCCTGTAATCCAAACACTTTGGGATGCCAAGGGAGGTGGATCACCTGAGGTCAGAAGTTTGAAACCAGGCTGGCCAACATGGTAAAACCCCATCTCTACTAAAAATACAGAAAAACTAGCTGGGCATGGTGGCTCACGCCTGTAATCCCGGCTACTCAGGAGGCAGAGGTTGCGGTGAGCAGAAATTGCGCCACTGCACTCCACCCTGGGTAATAGACTGATATTCCGTCTCAAAAAAAAAAAAAAGTAAAATAGCTTTAATGAAAAATGACTGTCTGTATTAAGTGCTGGTGAAGAGGTAGACGAACTGGAATTTTCATATACTGCCAGTGGAAATATAAAATGGTATAGCCACTCCGGAAAAAAAAAACTCCAGCATCTTAAAAAATTAAAATGATATACACCTAAGATAAATGAAAGCATAGATTTATTCAAAGTCTTTTATACAAATGTTTATAGTGTTCTTATTCATAATTACTAAAAACTGCAAACTACTAGATGTCCTTCAATGGGCAAATGAATAAACGAACTGTGGTACATTCCTGCCATGGCATACTACTCAGCACTGAAGAAGAATGAATTATCTTTTTTGTTGAAAGAAAAAGAAAGAAAAGAAAAAAGAGAGAAAGAGAGAAAGAAGGAAAAAAAGAGAATAAAAGAAAGGGGAAAAGAAGAAGAAAAAGAGGGAGAGAGAACGGGAATCTTGCTCTATTGCCCAGGCTAGAATGCAGTCTAAAAATGGGTATTGAAAAGCTCTTTTATACTAATAATTGTGTTATACAATGGAGACAGGAAGGAATAAGGGAGGAAAATAACAAACAGCCAACCAATATTTCATTTAAACCTATGAAATGCTATGCAATTG
>PVKV010025341.1:0-29821 GCA_004027835.1 Alouatta palliata
TCCTGGGTTCAAGCAATTCTCCTGCTTCAGCCTCCCGAGTAGCTGGGACTACAGGCACGTGCCACCATGCCCAGCTAATTTTTGTATTTTTAGTAGAGACGGGGTTTCACCATGTTGACCAGGATGGTCTCGATCTCTTGACCTCGTGATCCACCCGCCTCGGCCTCCCAAAGTGCTGGGATTACAGGCGTGAGCCACCACGCCCGGCCGACAGGCCATTCTTATATTGGTATAAATACCTGAGGCTGGTTAATATATAAAGAGGATTAATTGGCTTATGGTTCTGTAGGCTGTACAAGAAGCAGTCCCAGACATCTGCTCAGCTTCTGGTGAGGCCTCAGAAAGCTTACAATCATGGTAGAAGGCAAAGGGACCCAATATCTCACATAGAGTTGGAGCAAGACAGAGTGAGAGAAGAAGCTGTATACTTGTAAACAGCCAAACCTCACAAGGGTAGCATCAAGTGGATGAGTCTAAACCATGAGAAATCTGCCCCAATGACGCTGTCCCCTCCTAACAAGTTCCACCTCCAACACTGGAGATTACAATTCAACATGAAGGTTAGAGGAGTCAACATCCAAACCGTATCATTCTCCCTACAGTTCTATCAGTTTTTGCCTCATGGATTCTGATCCTCTCCTCATGGGTGCATACCTGTTAAGGACTGTTATGTTTTCTTGGAGAATGGACCCCTTTATCATTTTGTACTACATCATTATCCCTGATGATTCTTGCTCTATAGTCTGCTATTCTATATTTACTTCTTCATTTTGGTTAGTGTTGGCATGGCATATTTTTCTTCCTTTATATGTCTCTTTACATTTAAAGTGGGTTGCTTGTAACCAACATATAATTGGGTTTTGTTCTTTGATCTGCTTTGACAATGGTTTCCTTTTTAAACTGGCCCAGTTTTCCCATGGAATAATCTGTCTTTTAATTGGTACATTTATACCCCTGACCTTCAAAGTATTTATATATTTGGAAAAACATCTCCTATAATGTTACTGTTTTTGATTTACTGACCTTGTTCTTTATTCCTATTTTTGCCTTTCATTCTTCTTGTGCCTTTGATGGTGTTGATTTGGCATTTTATTATTCTCGCTCTTCTAATGTACCAGTTATACTTTTTTTGTGGTTGCCCTTGTGTTTGCAGTATACATTTACAACTAATGCAACCCCACTTTCAAATATTAATATACTGCTTCATGGGCAGTGTACCTTATAGTAACAAAATAATCCTAATTTCTCTTTCCTATCCCTTGTATCACTGCTGTCATTCCACTTATATAAAAGCACTCCTATGTATGAAGACTGCACACACACACACACACACATAAATATATGTATGCACATAATCAAATACATTGTTGTCATTATTTTGAATGAACTGTTATCTGTTATATTAAGAATTGGTACCATGGTTATACTGATTTCATATGGAACAAGTGAGTGGAACTTACTGTAAAATGCTTTTCTTTGGGGGAAAATTTTTAATTACTGATACAATTTATTTAGTAGCTATAGGATTACATGTCTATCTTCAAATAGTTTGAGTAAAATGCTTCTAGTAATTTGTCTGTTTTGCCAGTTTTCAAATGAATTGTTCATAATATCCTCACATTTTCAAATTTCAACTGTATTTATAAAATTTTCATTTTTCCATTCTCTGTTTGTGTTTTCTTGTGCAATCTTATTAAATGATTTTGTTTTAGTGCTTTTTCAATAAACAAGTTCTGGCTTGTTTTACTTGGCTTTTGTCTAGCTCATTTTGTTTTTACGCCTGTCTTAAATAGATGCTTGAGAATAGATTATTTCCCCTCTAGATACCACTTAAACTGCATCTCACAAGTCTTGGCATGTACTTTTCCTTTTAATCATTAACATCAGTATTTCCAATATTTTTTGTTTGACCCAAAAGTTTAGCAGTTCTTTTCCAATTTCCAAAAATGTTAAAGAATCTCAAAATGGTTCTACTGGTTTCTAGCTTATTCACATTGTAGTTAGCCTGTTTGATACCAATTCTTTGGTTTCTTGACTTACTTTATGATCTACTATGCCATACTGATTCTCAAAAAATACTTCATGTGTGCTTGAAATGTAGGTTTAGGCTCTAAGTCTTGAACGTGACATTCTATATATGTTAAGTCATAGTAAATGTAATTTGGGTAGTTTTCCAGTCTGCAGACTTTTTCTCACTTCTCAAGCTCTAGATTCCTGAGGGTGCCATCTGTAATCAAACACATACTGATACAACCTAAAAGAACATTTAGCTGTCTACAATTCACGAGCTTTTATGGTCATACTTGTATCTCCCTAAGACAAAGCTGTAAGTGGGATGAGGGTACCCCCTCAACTGTCTTCACACTGTGGTACTAATTTCCTGGAGATTACAGAGAGACTTCCTCTGGTACACACAAGCTAGATTGTTTTTTAAAGGAACCACATCTTTAATTCCTCTGTTTGCTCTTTTCCTAAAATTGATCTGGCTGAAAAGGTACCTCAGGACAAGGCATCCTCCTTTTCAACAATTATTCTGGCTGGGGTCAATGGCTCATGCCTGTAATCCCAGCATTTTGGGACACCAAGGTGGGCCGACTACCTGAGGTCAGGAGTTGGAGACCAGCCTGCCCAACATGGTGAAACCCCATCCCTACTAAAACTACAAAAATTAGCTGGGCCTCGTGGTGTACACCTGTGATCCCAGCTACTCTGGAGGCTGAGGCAGGAGAATTGCTTGAACCTGGGAGGTGGAGGTTGCAGTGAGTAGAGATTGTACCACTGCACTCCCGTCTGGGTGACAGAGCAAAACTTAGTCCCCCTCAAAAAATAATTATTCTTTTCATACTTGACAAAGATACACCTCTTATCCATTCTGAATCTTACCAATGCACTTTGGAAAAAAATCTCTAGACAAATCAGTAAAGGGACATTTAAAAATATTGGTGAGAAAAATAAAATAGTGGTGAGAAAGACATGACATTGAGTTAAAAAACTTTTTTGTGATTTAGCTGGTTTCTAATGTTTTGCTTTCAACAAAATTGAAAGGATGGTCTAATTGAGTCATCAATTTATAGAATTCTGGTACATAATTCTAAAGGAGTTAAAAAATTAAGTAACAGTACTATACAAAATTGCTTTTTCATCTACTTGTCATTTTGTACTATAAACAAAGACTCTCAGGATTTTAACATCAATGAAAACAAGAATAGGAATGAAATTGGTACTGAGTAACTTTTATTATGAAAACTCAAGAACTGTTTATCCCACTAAAAGATATATTTCTAGTAAAACGTTTTGTTAACAGATGATCAAAATTAGATTATAATTGTAGTAAACATTACAAGCTACAAAAAGGCAGAAAAGTAAGTTTGTTTCCCCTCACCTGAAGTGTAAAATGGGTATCCAGGACTGATGTGTGGCTCTCCTCTAAGCAGTAATTCAAGACGTCATTTTTTTCCTTCTTGATTGTATATTTGAAAGCTACATACAATTCTTCATCAAGCCAGTGGTGGGTAAATGGCATGGGAGGATTGCATGGGGGAAGTTACAAGACCAGACCTGGAAATGCTACACATCACTTCTGTTTCACTGATTAGAACTCAGTTATATGGCTACTCCATCTGCAATGGCAGAAAAAAACTAGCCACATGATAGGAAAAGGAAATAGTCTGGCAATCAGTTAAGTCTCTACCATATATATTTACACTGTTTTGAACAACTGTTTAGTTATTTAGCATAAAATTGGTGAGAAAGTTTTTAAATGCCTAGAATCTTATAGTTACAGGAAACAAAAAATCTCAAATTTAGATGTAAAGATGTGTGACGAAAGATCATCAGTGTCTAACTTTCACACATAAAAAAGCAGGATAAAATTCTTTTGAGGAAGTAGAGTGGATAATATAGATCAAAGCACTATGGCATTCAAGTTCCTTTAGGTAAATTTTAAAGCAATACGTAACAATTGTGTTTTAAAACTATATTAACTATATCCTAAACATTAACTATATCCTAAATTCCTTCTGAGTATTTAAAGATGAAAAACCTTAAATGTCAACTTTACAAGTACCAGGGTGGTAATCAAGTTTTTCAAAATTATTTTTAAAGTGCTTCTAAAGCTCCAAAATGTCCCCAAGAAGAAAAAACTTGATTATATTCCATAATGAGAAAGGAAAAGGGAAAAGTCTTTTAGGGTTTTCTCCCCTCAGTTTCTAAAGTCTAAATTTCTAAACTCTTATTCTCACCTTTAGAAATGTAACCTCTTCAGCTTATGCAGAGCACTGTTCTATCTAGGGTGTTGAATTAATTCACCAAGATCCCACTGTCAGAGTCAAGTATTTTAGGATCTAACTAAAACTCTTCTAAGGGAGGTTTCCTATTCTTCTGTGCTAGGCTTTACTTTGAATCTTTACAACAGAACAAAAGAAATTCTAAGACAGAGACAGAATATGGCCAATAGGAAAACCTGCCTTGAAACTCCTCATTAAATACCTAGCCCTATATGATGTTAACTGTACTGCTTTTAGCCCTTTGCCCAAAGGTGGAATTCTTCACATGGTAAAGTACCCTGGCCATCTAAGTCTCTATAATTCTCTTGGACAACTGTTTCAAAGGAAAGAGGTGATTTGACTATTTCTCTTATCTTCTCTCAGGACAACAATTATAGGCCTGTGGTGACTCCAGTGATAATATTCTAACCCTACTTGGAACAATGAGAGGCATACTTCTCTCACTTCTTTATTAAAAACATAGAAAGCAAGTCAGTGTAATTTTTAAACAAAGAACTTTAAAATACTTGAATTTAGAGATTTCTTCCTTGCTGCAATATACAATCTATTTTCGAGATGAGGCACAAAGATCTTGGTATGATTCACTGAGAATAATGAACAACAGAAAGTTTAAAGCCACTGCTTCCTATAAGAAAAAATTGTTTCATGTGAGTGTCACCTCTAAAGAAGACACATAACAGACACTAGTACTCAACATTCATTGTATTTATTTTACTAAACAGTATGGTTCAAAAAAACACAAACCAGAAAACCTTTACTTAAAACTAGTCCAACTAAGTGGATGGCACTGACTCCATCCTATCCCCCACATCCTTCTACATATATGGAGCTGGAATCCTATCAGACAGTGAGCATTCATGTACACTTTGTCTTTACTGTTGAACATAAATAAAATTCTTTGAACATAAATGAAATTCTCTGAACCAAAAGAAACAAATGAAGTTTTACAAGATACAGGCACTTTATGTTCCCAGTTTTAAAAATAAGCCAAGTGAAAAATATTTAATAAAAATAACTGGAGCAGAGAAAGCTTTAGGAGTTATACCATTAGTTCAAATGACTTACACTCAATGCAAACAGACAGCATCAAACAAGAAAACAAAAATCTAACTGAGGTTAATGGTCATATTTGTAAAAAAAAAAAAAAAGAAATCCAATTTACCACAACTGGAGAAAAATGGCCATTTGAATCCAACTTAAAGATATGCCAATAATATGCATTAAATCTGTTACCTATGCAGCTGAGTAACATCTGAAAGCTTTGCAACAGTGTGTGGTTAGTGAGAAAAGCAAAAGTTGCTTTTATTCCACAGTATCTGATAAAACAAAACAAAGCAATTTACAAAAAAAGTACCAAATGATACTTTAAAATAAATAGTTCATCATTTTGATGAATATATACATGTAAAGTCCACTTCTTGGGGATTTAGCTATCTAAAAGTGGCATATCACTATCCAGAGGTGCAGGAGCAAGTTCACATAAATAAAACAGTGTAGCTTCACTAGCTTCAGCTTCAGTCAATGGCTCCAGGCGAACAAGCTTACTTTGGGTTGGTTCTGGGTCTAGGCTGCTATCCAGAAGCTCATCAACTTCTATGGGTTTATCTACAGAGGACATAACTTCTGATGTTGCTGTGGTACTCGCCTGTTCAACAGAAGAAGCAGGGTTCCCATCGAGGAATGCAAGAAGTGGAAAGGCAGTATACTGGATAAGCTGCTTATCTACAAAGATCAGAAAAACACTCGTTTATCACCAGCTTATACTGAATTCGAGCTGATAAATGAAAACAGAGATGTACACATAGGCAAACACTACTCTCATACAGCCAAACAAGAAATGACATGATGCACTATGTCAATCAATTTTAAAACGTGTAAATCAATAGTCTTTATTCAACAATTAAGAAATGAGGAGTCTATCAGTTTCCTAAACAGGAAAATAAAACACTTAAACTTTAAGAATTGTTACCTCATCAATTCAACTTTCTCTATATACTAGAACCTTGACACACTATTCACAGAACTAAAGCCAGCATATTCAATTAAGACTACTCTTGACTTGTTTCTACATAGGATTTAAAAAAAACCTAGAGATTAAGTAATAATATCTATACTTACCTGGTTTGGATTTAGATTTTCTTCCCTCTTCCGAAACTGGCTGAACTACATTATTCTTGGTAGTTTCTAGACCTTTATTCTCGGACTAAAAGGAAAAAAAATATATAAAAGTACTTGTTTCATATTTTATATGTTTCTGAAAAAAAATCAAAAAATGAAAAATTGATACATTATGTAAATACTGGTATATTATCTGAAAGATATGGGATGGGGGAACATCAAGAAAAATGCGCTACAGAGAGATTTGAGTAGAGATAACGACTGGTTAAGGAACTACTGCTGTCGCTGAGGGGATAAAATGAAGAAACTGAATTAGGATGTTCCATATTAACTATGAAATGAGGGGGGATTTCAACAGCAGAGCAGACAGAATTTGTCAAGAGTAAAAGACCATAACGAATCAAAGATGACTGGTTTCAAATGTCAGCTGAGAGATAATTAAGCTATTAAATTCATTTTAAGTAGTTTTGATTTTAAAACTGTATTATACATTTCACTCATAAACAGAATATTTAGCATAAGTAAACATATTTAGAGTAGTTCAGGATGACACATTGGCATCCTTAAAACTATTTGTCACTATATTTAGAAGCCTCAAAGTCAAAGTTGAGGTGGTGTTTCTTCTTGTCCTTTTTGTAGCTCTTTCAGTTTCTTTCTGTCAAGTAAATTGCTTCTTTGAACCACTTTCTTCTCTCCTCACAACTGATTTTGGTAGAGAAATTATATCTTTACTGTTGTTAATTTCTTCAGTGCTCTTTTCAATGATGTTCAAAATCTGAGGTGCAGAGGTTAATTTTTCCTGTAAGTCCCAGACATCTGCAAGTCCCGGATATCTACATGCTGGCTAAATACACATAGTGTAACCAACTGTAAACTAATTCCAGTAATTTCCTGATATTTATCATAAAATGAAGTTGTATAAGTTTTAGGATTTAGAGAAGATAATGGCTCCAAGATATAATAAAAACTACAAAATCTTTCCAAAAGCGTACATAAAAATATTTCATCACTTAGCATTCACAATAAATATATAAACATTAATGAAACAATACCGCCTTTATTTTTATGCTTCCTAAAACAGGTATTTTCCAAAGATGTCACTGTTCTTCTAAAACATGAGAACCTGATGACAAATGCATTTCAGATAGATACAATAAAAACTAATAAAGGGGATGTCACCACTGATCCCACAGAAATACAAACTACCATCAGAGAATACTACAAACACCTCTAGCAAATAAACTAGAAATTCTAGAAGAAATAGATAAATTCCTGGATAAATATACCCTCCCAAGACTAAACCAGAAAGAAGCTGAATGTCTGAATAAACCAATAACAAGTTCTGAAATTGAGGCAGTAATTAATACCCTAATAACCAAAAAAAGCCCAGGACCAGACTGATTCATAGCAGAATTCTGCCAGAGGTATAAAGAGGAGTGGTACCATTGCAAACAACAGAAAAAGAAAGACTCCTCCCTAACTCACTTTATGAGGCCAGCATCATCCTGATACCAAAACCTGACAGAGACACAACAAATAAAGAAAATTTTAGGCCAATATCCCTGATGAACATCGATGAGAAAATGCTCAATAAAATACTGGCAAACTGAATCCAGCAGCACATCAAAAAGCTTATCCACCACGATCAAATTGGCTTCATTCCTGGGATGCAAGGCTAGTTCAACATACACAAATCAGTAAACGTAATCCATCACATAAACAGAACCAATGACAAAAATCACATGATTATCTCAGTAGATGCAGAAAAGGCCTTCGATGAAATTCAACAACACCCCATCACGCTAAAGACACTCAATAAACTAGGAAATGATGGAACACATCTCAAAATAGTAAGAGCTATTTATGACAAACCCATAGCCAATATCATACTGAATGGGATTTCATTTCCTATGCAAATTCTTATTCACTCGTAGTGGCTGTACTGAGGAGTATAAGGCATCCTGATTTATTAGGAAAGTAGCGTAATCCATGTTACATAATACCTGTCATGAGCAAAGAACAGCTGATGTGCCAATTATTTGAAAACATTAAAATGTGGATTCAGAACTATAACAAAAAGTCACTCTCAAATTTAATTTTTCCACAGCACTGTAGAGCAAAATGCAATTTGTTGCTTAACTGCCTATAGTTTTTGAAAACTGTAATCAAGTTCTTGGTTTCCGGAATAAATGATGACCCACAAATAAAGAATTACTCAATGTCTAGCAACAAATAAACAATAAACTACATTCACTAAATGAACAAATGATATGGATCCATTCAACTTATAGTCCATGAGTTAATAACATTCAATAATATATTTACTGAAACACAGAGCATGTTACAAAATCTTATAATATAAATCCAGGCAAACTATGGTCCACATGCCAAATTCAGCATGCTGCCTGTCTGTAAATAAAAGTTTTTTTGCAACACAGCCACACATTCTTTTACATATTGTCTGTATCTGCTTTCGCACTACAACTGCAGAACTACACAGTTATGACAGAGAACATATGGCCTGAAAAATCAAAAGTATTTACTAGCTGCCCCTATATGGAGAAAGTATGCCAACCTCCAATGTAAATTATCTCAATACTGAATGTATAATCAACTTTCTAGTTCACAAATTCATAAATTCTTTAAGTTCTAAGTTATCTACAATGTAACTCTGAAAATACAGAAAATCTGGTTGGGCTTACACATGACTACAGTCATATAAATTCCACCCCCTCACCCTAATAACTCATATTTATTTGAGATGTGCTCATTTTTGGACTATCAAGAAAAATAATCAAAATAAAATTCTGGCTTTGCTAATCTGGAATGTGGGCCTGATTTACCTTTAACAAGGCTTACTAAACAATTTGGTATAAATAAAAGATAAAGGGAGTATATACCTATTCATGACAATAAGTTATACAAAATAATAATGACACATAAACATCTGCTCTAGCAACTTCAAATTGTCCTTACTACTCATTAAAAACCAGTTTCACAGAATCTTTTGTCAACACTTGTTAAGCTCAAGAGCAGTTCCTATACGTTAAAAAAAAATTGTATTACTTAAAAAAAACTCAAAAATCCATACATCAATGTTTCAACTTGCCTTTTCTCCAATTACTAAGAATTCCTGAGTTTTTACTGTATGCTAATGATAGAACTCACAAAAAATATGGGTACCATACATTTTTAATAAAAAATTTGATAATTTATAAAAGAATAAGAATGTAAAATACTGCCCATAAAACATGAAGAAATCATATTTTAGTTATTTATTTCAATATACCAAATTTAGTTAGGTGATCTCCCAGCACCAAAAGAAGTTAATTTCATACTTGTAGTTAATCCTACAAGTGACAGAAGTGGGTAATGGTTCACCACATAACCGAAAGATAATTTTCCAACTAGAATATTATTATCTCGATCACATATATTGGGTAAGAATATAAAATGCTTTTTGTAGCTGGGAGTGATACTGCTCTCTACTTATTAGGACTTTTTAAAAAATATTATTATAGCTATGGGTCCTGAGCAACATGAATTAAAACTTACTTTTGTATTATTGATGTAATCTGTGGGATTCATCTGCACAGAACTAGTGAAAAGCTGAAAGACCAAACAAGAAAGATGATAAGTTTA
This sequence comes from Alouatta palliata, assembly GCA_004027835.1. Classification (NCBI taxonomy): domain Eukaryota; kingdom Metazoa; phylum Chordata; class Mammalia; order Primates; family Atelidae; genus Alouatta; species Alouatta palliata. The sequence continues at coordinate 10,047 of PVKV010025341.1, forward strand.
AAAAATAATTAAAAATAATTGTGTGTTCAAAATTTTTATACAGCCATTTTGGGTGAAGAGATGTAGTCCCTGAACTAGGAAGCTTCTATACAGTTAAACAAGTTTGAAAGAGAAAAGCAGAAAGAAAAATAAAAGCAGAACAAGCTAGTCCATGCATTAGATGAAATTTCATATTGTAAGAATTTCTCTAAAAAACATTGGGGTAAATCACTTGAGACAAATGATGGTTTTCACCACCTCCGTTCTTCATTATTTATCATTCCATTTCATTTCCTTTATTTTTTCTCTCTAAATGTCTTTAGACTTAAGTGGTGCCCAGGGTTGAGACTTGTGCCCTGACACTGAGCCTTCAATGAATACCTGGTTAGGTAAAAAATTTACAGAATCTGCTCTATGACAATGGCTCCTAAACTATGCCTCAAGTGAAGCCCTCTGACAAATGGCATATATACTTGTTGGTTCTTTTCACTGCACCTCGAAAGGGAAGTTGTAAGTGCTATGACCATTGCTTGCTGTACTCCTCAGTCCAGTCAGTTCATAGATGTAACTTAAAAGTCATAAGCTTTAAAGTCTTCATTCCATAGAAATTTACTGAGTATCCTTAAGAAATAACTGACATCATAAAGACATCATTCCTGCTCTGTAGGAGCTTACAATCTAAGGACAAGGTAAGACCAACATCAAATAGCAACATATGTTCAGATACAGTCCAGTATTTTAACAGAAGATGGTGGCACTCAAAAGCACTAAGAAGTTAAGAGAATAAGAAAGGAGGAAAGTGCACACAGAAACATACATAACGAAACAAAAAGGGCTGATAAAACTATGTGATATATATCAGTACCTGGAGAATATTAGGTTAGAACTTGGAAGAAAGAAGACGGAGGGAAGAACACATGAGTAAAACACTGGCGGCATCAACAAAGAAGGTAGGATACGTTCCAGAAATAGAAATAACACAGAAGCTCTGAGTTGATTAAGTAAGTTATATGCATAGGTTCAAAAAGTAGTGGCCACATCCTATCAGCAATAAGAGCCTTGAGAATGGCCTGAGTGATGAAATACAGTCACTAAGTTAGCATTTTATGAGAATGAACATACCCAATGGTTCACAGGATAAATGAGATGCAAAAAAAGTCACAGGCAGATTCTTCCTTCATTCTCTCTAAACAGATTCCTCTCTTTAAAGTTCCACATTCATGGTAGTCCTACAAAAGTCCCTGGCTTTGCCTTTTCATTTTCTTCTCCTTTCTTACCAACCGCTAACCTCAGAAAAGGAAGAAAGCTCAGACTCTTGAAAGTAGATAGTTACTCATGATAATCTCTGCCAGTTTAGCTTGTCATTGCCTAAGAGGCCTAACCCGAATTTTGTCCCTATAGAAACTGGCACCTGAGGGGGACCAGCACTGTAAGCTCTTCCATTCTTCTCTTTGCCCAACAACCCCACCCACTAACTCAGGGATATCCTACATGTATTCCCAAGAGACAAATGGTAGAAAAGGTAGATCATATATAAGCTGATCCAGCTGGTTGAATTCTAAGGCCAGGCCTCTCCTGCTGTGACTCCACTCTGGGTTACCAGTACTGAACTCTTCAGAGAGAAGCTGTAAATTTCAGCACACTTATTCACATTCTTACCATCTTTGTCATCTCAGAGAACAAGGCAGCATAGGTGGACTTTTTATTTATGACAATACAGCATAATTCAAGGATAAAATAAAGTCTTGATTGAGATAAGCAACAGTAAAAACAGAATGTAGGGATGGCCTGTGAATGCTATTTTAGAACACAGGACTTAGCAAATGATGTGAAAGAGTCTCCAAGATGATTCTGTGATAAAAATCCTCATAAGTAAATAGAAGTCTAATATGACTACAGAAAATGAGAAAGATGTAAAAGGTAGCTAATACAGAGAATAAAGGAGTTTGCTACTAAATCAAATAATCTGAGGTAAGTGTTAACTGATGATCCCAAAGTCGTGGAATTAGAATTCAAGTCAAGTATACTTTAGAAAAATGTTAAGAGCTGGAGATATATATTTGAAAGCAATCTTACAGGCCACAATCTCTTCAGAGGAAGAATGGAAAAAGAAGAGAAATTTTAAAAAGTAGAAGGGCTAAAGGATTAGGTGCATTAGGGGATGCCCTTAAGTAGAAGACAATAGAAAAAAAGAAAAGCTCTTAGATAAAACAAAGAAGATTAGGGAGACAGGCAGAGAAGGAAATGCTCAATAATGTTAATGATAATAGTGTTAATTATTTCTAATTCTTGCCAACAGCCCTTCATGTTAGACACCGGCAACATTTAACAGATGGAGAAACTAAGCAAGACAGAGTAACTTGCTTAGTTACCACGGTTAGTAACATAGCTAGTAACACGAGCCAATAACAGAACTCAAATTTGTCCAATTCAAAACAAACTTTCCACTAGCCCAATGGACTAAGTTAACAAAAAGAAAAGAAAAATCACACACAGCCTACTTGCAATGGGAAAAACCAAGACAACACAAGTAGCACAGGGTTAGAGTTAATAAGCAACACAATACAAAGCTTCAGACGAAAGAGAGTGAAAAAGAGGTAAATATAGCCGCTCATTTCTGAAGTTTTGTGGTAAAGGAGTTAGAAAAGCAGAATGGTAAATGAGCAAAGCAAGATGTCAAAATGCTTGCTTTGTAAGATGGGACAGATCTCTACCTACTGAAGGCAGATGGGAAAGATCAAGAATAGAGAAGACAAATACAGAGGCAAAGGAAAGGGGTACAAATTGCTTTAAAGAATTACTTCTTCTAAGAAGAAAGAATACAAGATTGGAAACAGAGTCAGAGCTTATGAGACAACCAAAGTATAGTTAATTATCCTCTATGAATAGGGGGTTGACTGGATAAGGACTTCAGGGCAAATAAATGTGGTAAATGTTTTAAAATTGAATTAAAATGATCTAGCTGAAGACTATAAGGATTTGAACATGACCAGAATTATGAAATTTTAATTCATTCTTAGTGATCTAAAGAAAAAATATTTTGAAAGGTCTCTGGATCTAGAGAGGAGACAAGGGCTGATAGGATCAAAAAACACTATCAGGTTACTGTGAAGTTGAAATAGGTCATCAACATGGATTCAAAATTCACAGTAACACATATTCATAAGATAGAAACATAGGTCTAAAAGGAAAAGAAATCGTCAAAGAAAGTAAAATCCACTTTGTGAGGTACTGATGACTTAGCAACAGTAAGTCCTTGGGACACTGACAAAAACTGTTGAGAAGTAGAGGAGTAATACAGTAAATTAATGAACTTGAATTAAGATTGAAGAGCAAGAAGAACTAATTCTTTTTTAGCCTCTCTGAGAGGCTTTTAAAAGGGTAAGAAAAGCTGCAATGTAAGGCAAGAAACCGAAAAAAAAGCAACAAAATTTTCCAGGATAAAGAGAGAAAACTGTTCACAACAGATAATGGAAATAGGAGACATGACAAGACACATCTGAGCGGGACGAGGCTATGTAGGAAGCTTCAGATAAAGAAGGGAGGAATAGCAGGGACAAGAGGGAATAGAATAAGAAAGGTAGTTAGTGGCAGAAACGATAAATAAGAATTCTCAGTCCAGTCAATATTGAGGACAAGTTCATAGGGATAGTGGTGGGGATTAGAAGAGGGGAACCTTGTGACTCAAAATATAAAAATGTAAAAAAATAATGCAAATACATTAAAACATATTTGAGCAAAAAATGTTAATTCCCGGAGTATTAAAAGGTCTCTCCATGCTATTTCTTAGCTATGTACCTCTATTACTAATTTCCACAAATTTCTATTTACTGACAATTTATTCTAGAGCAAAACATAGAACAGCAACAAGTCCAGACAAGACCTGAATTTAACAGTACTGCTGAAAAGATCTGATATATTCTTACAGGGAGATTAGCTCAATTGCTACTCCGAGGCAGGTGGTGATCACTCTCCTTCAACGTCCCAAACCTATTTTCTCATTCTTTCTGAAAACAAAATCATTAATTTAAAAAAAGAAAATGCAAAACAACCTGTAGAATACAAAACAAAATGACATATTGATTTTTAAATAATATACACAAACTACCAGTACAGCAAAGATTACCCAAAGTACCTACATCAACCAGGAGATCTGGGTCTATGCTAAATTGTCTTCCTGATAGCATGGCTTGGAAGTCCTCTAAACTGCAATCAATACTGTCAAGATAATCCAACAGCTCAACCCTAAGGGAAAAAAAAATTTTTTAAATCAAATATCAGATGTCCTTGTTTTTATGTTTAAAAATCACCATTACAACCTAGTCATACAAGATATTTCTAGCACCAGCTGCAACCTTACCACTTCTTAATCTTGAGATCTTATTCAAGAGTAGGAATTCCTGAAAATTTGGTTAACTGAAAATTCACAGCCTTTACAGAAAACTGTAGTATTTACAGAAAAACATTCTGCAGTAACAGTCTGATTTGTCTTTTTCCTCTATACTATTATAAAATGTTTTATCTCATTACTGATTATTACTAAGTTTTCTTTGTTATAAGTCCCTTACTATAAATTACATTATTCTGTAGTTCAGATACACAAATATATATAATCACAAACACTGTATGTACACTCAAAGTAAGTATATAATTAAAGGAATCTGAGAAACTACTAGGAAAATACCAAGACTACTCTTGGGATGATTACAGAGCTCAATCCTGACCAAAACAGAGAAAGGTACACTATGTGGGTTCATCATACGTAAGGAAGATCACTCAAAGAAAAACAGAACACGTGACGTGAACAAAGAAAGCAAATAATTTTAGACAACATCTAGATGAGCACTCACTTTCCCAAGAGATTGATGTTATCATTCAAAATGGAATCCATCATAGTCACTGGATCTTCTGAGGTCAGACTGGATGAGCCATTTAACTGGACAGCGCTAGACATGAGAGGGCTGCTTCCATCACTGCCTGAACTTAGGGATTCTCTAGCTGGTTCACTCTGCTCTCCACTCTGAATGACAGGTGCATACTCATCTTCATTGTCATCTTCAACGATGACAATATCAGGGTACTGGCTACAGCTAGATCAGCAACAAAAGAAAGAACCTATTACATTTTCAACTTTAGAAAGTTCATACTGTCCATTCATTCTAAATGGAAACTCTCTCCCCACACCACATACTGAAAGGTTTAAATTTCTTGAGTGAGCAGCTTAATCATAATATTGGTATTTCATAGTACAGAATACCATAAAGATTCAATGAAAAGTGCTTAACTCCAAACTAAAAATTAAAAATCAATTAATTTTCAATATACCTCCTTTGAAAGGAAGAGCAGATGAGGCTTTATCTGGTTGAATAATTTAGCTTATTCAGTTTAATAATCCAAATGTGAAAAAGATTATCAGTTTTTCAAAGAACAAAGTCATTTTGAATTTAGCTCTGTAATAAGAAATCAATATTTGCATACATTTTATCTCACAAACTCCTTACTTGGAGGGATCAGCTATAACATCCTCATTAGTTTCTGGAATAACTGGGATATTTTCTTCATCTGCATTATCATCAGTAACATCATAAATAATGATGTCATCTGAAATCCTCTCCCTTGGCTTTAAACCTTCAGTCCTACTGTGTGGAACCTAAAAATTCAGAGAGAAAAATATATCTAAAAATCAAAATCATTGACTACCAAACAAGATATCATTTACAAAATAACTGGGCAACTACTATTATTTACTGAATCTCGGGGTGAGACAAACAGGTATGTTCTCTGCTCTCATGGAATGTAAATACTAATTGGTACTAGTCACACCAATTTACAGAGGTATGAGGTATATTAACCGCATTCTACACTAACTACTTCCTTTACCTAAGGGACCCTAAAGACAACATCCCTAAAAATGTTTCTATGGAAAGATCTTCAAATTTTAAAGTATTTTTTATGCCTAAAAAGTAAAAAACTCTTAGGACTTTTCACTAGATAGTTCAAGCACAACCAGACAGCCACTGTGCTGATATGGATATTGTTTCAGCTCAAGCTACTCTGTTTTGAAAGGTGTTTTATTCTTATTCACTAAATAGCTTCACTAAGAGAAAAAAACGCACTTCAACTATTTCAGTTACATGTTAGCTTGGCTTTTTAGCAATGATTTCTTAAACTTAAGCTACAGATATATTTAGGCCATAGTTGTATAATTAAAATGAGTTCAATCCTCTAAAGCAAACTAAAATCATTATTAAAATGCAAAAAAATATATAAATTTCAATATTAGATAATACAGAGGCAAAAGATGTGAAGTACTTTAAAATATACAAACCCAGTTAAAAATTTTAAAGTCCTCATCCACTTACATGAGCCTTTAATCCTAAAAACAGTATAGGTATACTCAATTATTTAGTAACAGTGGTGGGAAATCAGATGTGAGGTTAAGTTTGATTGTCCAAGAACACAAATCTCGTTACTTTAATAATAAATCTGAAGCACTATTTTGATTTCTGAAGTTTGAAAGTAATAATAGTAGGAAAATAAAAAAAAATCTGGACTAATTTGCCAGTGGATGGAAATTTGACAAATTATTCAGAAAGCCTGTGACAAAAATGAAGGTAAAAATATTTTGAAATTGCTGAAGTAAAAAGCAGTCCAGAGAGTACACATTCATAAAAAAAAGTTGAAAATAAAATAGCCAATGAAAGAATGTAAAACCACATTAAATTATCACAATTACATTATCAAAATATTCAATTATTATAATCAAAATGAATAAGCCAGGTATAGCGGCTCATGCTTGTAATCCCAAAACTTTGGGAGGCTAAGGCAGGCAGATGGCTTGAGTCCACGAGTTTGAGACCAGTTTAGGTGACATGATGAAACTCCATCTCTACAAAAAATACAAAAATTTGCTGGGTGTGGTGGTGCACACCTGTAGTCCCAGCTACTCAGGAGGCTGAGGCAGGAGAATCACTTGGGCCTAGGAGGAGGAGGTTGCAGTGAGCCAATATCGCACCACTGCACTCCAGGCTGGGTGACAGAGTGAAACCCCATCACAAAAAAAAAAAAAAATGAAATGAATAAACTAAATCTCCATGTTTAATAAATCTCAAAAGCAACACCAAGTTAAAAATAAAAGCTAGACTGTAAAATAATATGCAAAAAATATTATTTATATTAAGTTTAGACATATGCAAAATAATACCAAGTATTGCTCCTGGATTCACATATACATAATGGCCATGATAATGACAGATGCTAATTCAAGACAGAGATTACCTCTAGGATAGAGGGGACAGTAACGAGGAGAGACAAGAGAGGGGGGAAGAAAAAAACTTGGAAATAGGCAACTGGAACAACTAGATTTGTGTATGATTTATTTCTTACAATAATCTAAAGCAAATAATAAAAATGTCACAATTTAAAAAAGCTGTGGGATGAACACCTGAATTGTTATTCACCACACTTCTCTGAACATATGAAACACTCTCATAATAAAATTTCGTTTGAGATACTAAATATAAAATAGACTCTAACTAAAAAGTTACTTTATGATGGTGATTATCAGTTGGTTCTTTGACTATATGCTGAAACAGATTCTTCTTCTGGGCTCCATTAGTGTTTAGAAGTAGAGGCCTGAAAACCAGAAGGCATTTCAATGAAGTAAACATACAAGGAATTTAAACTCCCTCTATTAGCTTTCCCAAACACACACACACATGCACACTCACTTTAATAATGAATAAAAAATTTCAGTAACAATAAACAAACTTAAAAATGATTACATCTTAGGAACAGAAATTGCTGGATGAGAATATCTAAAACTTTCAGTTCTCCATTTTTCTACACTATTTTTGTTATAATAAACTATTCTCTCCAGTTATACTTCACTGTTTACTGAACTACATAACTCTATGAACTGTATTTATATAGAAAAAAGAATAGTGATATCATGAGAACTAATTAGTGGAAGCAGTTAAGGTCATAAAGCTCTGATCATAATCAAGTTTTCCCCATATCTTAGTGTTACATATCATTTTTTTTCCTTTCAACTTTTCCTTTTGTCCATTATTCTTTTAACATTTTAGCTGTGATGATAGTAACTACGGACATTTATAGGTATCACAACCCATGGCTAAGATACAGATTTAAAAAGACTATGAGTGGATCAAATTAAGAGAGGTCAAGTAGAACAAATTTTGATTTTTTTTTTAATGAATGGCCTCTTTTTAAAAATTTCCCTCACTCAGGCCTTCTAAGGCTACTTTAATAATGTGAATGAAAAGTGAATATTCTTTATTAACTGTATGTATGTTTATAAAGTGACCATTTAGGTTATCTTTATCTCACAAACATCAGCAGAATGATAAAACTAAAAAATAATACCACTCTAGAGATTTTAAGAGTATAATTTAACAAAGGAGAATTGTTCTTTTGGAACAATAACCGTATACTCAGTAAATGTAGGCTACTCATGGTTAAACACTAAAAAGACTGACTCTATGTACAGGCCATAATGCTTCATCATAAAAACTTACCTTTTACGTTTTAAACTCACAAGTTGGTTATTTTGAACCAATGTAACAATAAACTGGACAATCTGAAAAAAATAAATAAAAATTCTTTCACCATACTGTTAATTTTTTTGTTTCTATTACCACGTCTTATAAAACAAATTCAGGTAATAATTTGCCCTCTATTCTAAGTCTCATAATTTCTCACTTATTAACACTTGAAATCTGGATGCACCTTACAACTGCCGTCTAAAGAAACTTACCAGCTTCCAGGCAGTTACTTGTTTTGGTGATAAGTACCAAACTTGCCTGGATATAGATCCCAATTGTTTTTTACTTCAAATACTCTGAAGAAGATTGCATTATGGTGCAAAAGAGAAAACTGGTGTTTGACAGGCAACATTTTTCTTCCACCAGGTGACAGAGGGAAAAGAAACTGTCAGTTCCTTTAGAGTAGATCATAACATTTTCGAGTTAGAAAAAGCTGATGGGTCAGGTGTGGTGGCTCATGCCTGTAATACCAACACTTTAGGAAGCCTAAGTAGGACTGCTTCAGCCCAGGAGTTTGAGACCAGCCTGGACAACATCGTGATGCTCCATTTCTAAACAAACAAACTAACTAACTAACTAACTTTGCTTGTGAGCAAAGAAAAAAAAGAAAAAGAAAAAAGTGTATTGCCTGATTCTATAAAGATTAGTGTTGAGACCTATCTGTCCAAACTTCCCTACTGACAAGGGAAGCTAATCTTTAATATTTGATTAAATTTAGAGAGAAAACTGTCAAGACACACAAACAAGCCTTCATATTTTATAGTACTGTTTCTTAAAGTGTGCCCCATAAACCAGCAACACTAGCTTAGGAACTTTAGATATGTTAAATTCTCAATCCCACTACAGAATTGCTGAATCTGAAATTCAAATCACAGGATCCAGTAATGCATATGCTTAGAAAGCCCTTTAGTGTGACTGGATACTGCTCTGAGTATGACAACCACTGGCTTACTGGTATGCCTTGGAATTACACTGTCAACTTCCTAAAGGTGCAAAAAAGGTGAGGATCATATGGTAAAATTGTAAAAGTAGTATATCACTGAGAAGCTATAAATAAAAGCCAAAATTGACTGGAGGACTATTTAGACTGTGCAGAAGATGTGCTTATAAGCTTTGTGAAATTACATGATTAGAGTATTATCAATAAAAAATATCTACTGTATAGTTTTAATATTGAGCATTTCCTCAATATTAGGAAAAGGCTACTAAATGGTCTGCCTTACAATCAATATCAGCTTTTCAATGGACAAAAATATAGACATTTTAATTGAAGAGTTTGATAGTATTAGCATCTACAAAAAGGAGAGTAGCCACTAAATTGCTTATTCAAGAGAAAGTGCTGGCAGCTAATGAAAAGACAATATGTAAGCTTAAAGATATCTATGATACAATTAAACTTCAGTTTTTAAAATCAATAAATGTTATGAGAAAATTCTAAAAACTTTACGTTGAATTTGTAAGAACATCAATCACGGTCTAAATTAAATTTATTCTTCATCTCAGTTCCCTTATGACACTTCTGCATCACATTATACAGGAATTTTTCTCTGAAGAAGGTAAAGCATCTAACCCTTACAGCATGTAACTTCTGTACCTGGTAAGTCCTATAACTGGTCCATCACACATATTATTCTCAATCCATGGCTGATAGTAAACTCCAGGAGCAGAATAAAAATTATTAGTTGTCATCATGCATTATGTAAACAACACTCAACAAAACACAGATTCAAACTCAAATTTTAGCAGAGGGAATGTTAGCATTCATGAAAAACCGAAATGTCATATACTATTTTACCAACTATCCTTGTTTTTAGGGGAAAAAAAATACAGATTATGGAGTGTTGTAAGCTAATATATCACCAAAACACTGTTTCTGAAAAATATTAACAGACTGTTTCCATAAAGTACAGGTTAAGGTACATCTATTATTTTAAATCAACTATTCTTAACCAGGGTACACATTAGAGTTGCCTATGAAAGTTTTAAAAATATATGTAAGTGGACTAAACACTTAGAACTGAATTCTAATACATTCAACCTTCACTTGCATGCTAATCTTTTTTTTAAAAAAAAAAAAAAAACAGTAGATCTATGTTGACTACTGGCCACAGGCTGCAACTGCTATCCATCTCTGCTTCAAGCCTTCCATTAGACCCAGATCCTGTCAGTCACAACCCTATTTTTAGTTCAAGGGCCTTCTAAGCAGGAGCAATCAGAGGCTCCCCATCAAAAAACCTGTTGCTTAAACTCAGAGTCTAGTTTACTCATGAGCAAAAAATAGCTGCCTTAATTACTATGTTTCATCTCTTATTAGCAAATGAAAGCTGATATGCAAAGATTAAATCACAAGGACACAATAAAGCAGAGGGATTCCAACTCCTCTATTAAATTTTCAGCTCACATACTAAAATTTAAAATCCATTTTACAACACTATGTTAACTGCTTTTCTGCACAGACTAATAACAGCATACATTGAAAACATTTTTTGAACTCATAATTTGGTCAAATGATTTGAAAATATTTATCATTTATCTTCTGAGACCTTAACTATGCCTTTTATAATAAAAACAAACCAACAAAAAAATAGTAAGCCTATACTAATTTTAAGTTAAGAAATTGATAGTGTATTAATTAAGCTCATAAAGGGTTTCAAAGTTGTTACATTAGGCAAAAGATCATTTACTAAAAGCTACTGAAACATACGGAGTGACCATCTTTAGCTAATGAGAAATATTCTTTATTAAAAATATGTAACACTTGGCTTAATTTGATTTCATTTTTTACTTCTATCTGTGCACCCAACATGTAAGACACTAAGATCAATCACTGACACCCAATACGCACCTTTTTGGGTCACAAACAGTACTCATTAAACAAATGCAAATTATGGTCCTGGGGAAAAGAACTTCTTACCTTTCGAATAACTTGTTGCTGTTGTGCATGTTTTGCTCGTAATTCTGACACCTCTTTCCAAAGGGACTCATTCTCACTATGTTATAATTTATTAAGCAACAAAACAAAACAAAAATCAGTCAGAAAACCAGGTCTCAATATCTTTAATTAAGGATACCAGAGAACTTAACTACACTTGTTTTTACTATATATTTTTTCTGAGACCAAGAAAACTTTGGTTCAATTACACAGGAATGACAACTACCTTGACACAACTCCTGAATCATTCCTTTTTTTTTTTTTTTTTTTAAGACGAAGCTTTGTTCTGTCACCCAGGCTGGAGTACAGTGGTACAATCTCAGGCCATTGCAACCTTCACCTCCTGGGTGCAAGCAATTCTTGTGCCTCAGCCTCCTGAGTAACTGGGATTACTAGCATGTACCACCACAACAAGCTAGTTTTTTGTATGTATTTTTAGTAGAGACAGGGTTTTGCCATATTGGTCAGGCTGGTCTCAAACGCCTGACCTCTCAGGTGATCCACCCACTGCAGCCCCCCAAAGTGCTGAGATTACAGGCTTGGGTCCACCACACCCAGCCCCAAAATCATTTCTCCTTAATTGTATTTTCTGCTACTCATGGCAAATATATACACAAAAACTTAAGACATATGCCTACATCCATATAGTAGACAGTGATTTACTACTTTTGACAATCTGACTCATTGTTTCTTGCTTAAAAAAATAAGCTAATATTTCAACTGTGGCTACCAAGTGAATTCAGGCCTTCCTAACTACCTTAGGAAACAAAGGGTAGTGATATATACCCAACACTTACTATACTCCAGGCACTATGCTAACCATTTTATGTGTATTACTTATTTAAAACTTCTCTAAAAGCCACCAAGAAATAAGTCATCATCTCTGTTTTATAGATGACACTGAGGTAGAGAGACTTGAGGGGAATTGCTCAGGATCATACAAATAATTTGGTAAGTACTGAAGTCAAACTAAAGTACTGTCAAATCTGTCAGATTCTAAACCTATTTTAATTAAGTTCTATCTCAAACAAAAGCATACGTAAACTACTAAAATGTTATTCTGAAAAAGCACATCCAATAATAAACCAATAACTTGCCAAATACTAACAGCTTCTTCATTCAGCTTGTTTTAGTTGAAACTGCACTGTGTTAAATGTTAGCAGTGCAGATAATACTGAAAAGACATGATAGATACCCTAGCTATTAAATGCTTTAATTTTCCATCTTTAATCTACACAAGTCATCTTCTTTAATTCAAACTAATATAAAAGGAACTGGAGATTTACATATAAAGCTATACAAAAGGAGATTTTCTTTAATATTTACTAACAACTGTATTTTTTCTTTTTTTTTTGAGACGGAGTTTCGCTCTTGTTACCCAGGCTGGAGTGCAATGGCGCGATCTCGGCTCACCGCAACCTCCGCCTCCCGGGTTCAAGCAATTCTCCTGCCCCAGCCTCCCAAGTAGCTGGGACTACAGGCACGTGCCACCATGCCCAGCTAATTTTTGTATTTTTGGTAGAGACGGGGTTTCACTATGTTGACCAGGATGGTCTCGATCTCTTGACCTCGTGATCCACCCGCCTCGGCCTCCCAAAGTGCTGAGATTACAGGCGTGAGCCACCGCGCCCGCCCGGCCTGTATTTTTTCTGACTCAAATTTTAAAATGCTGTCATCTTCTTACTGAATAAAGATAAGTAGGGCTAGATGCTGTGGCTCACACCTATAATCCCAACACTTTGGGAGGCTGATGTGGGTGGATCACTTGAGGTCAGGAGTTTGAGAATAGCCTGGCCAACATGGTGAAACGCCATCTCTACTAAAAATACAAAAATTAGCTAGTCGTGGTGGCACATGCCTATAATCCCAGCTACTAGGGAGGTTGAGGCACAAGAATCACTTGAACCCGGGAGACAGAGATTGCAGTGAGGTGAGATCAAGCCACTGCACTCCAGACTGGGTGACAGAGTAAAACTGTGTATCAAAAAAAAAAAAGAAGAATACAAGACATAGAAGATGATTTGGGGATCACTTTCTTTGGCCGGGCGCAGTGACTCACACCTATAATGCCAGCACTTTGGGAGGCTGAGGCAGGTAGATCACCTGAGGTCAGGAGTTTGAGACCAGTCTGGCCAACACGGTGAAACCCCGTCTCTACTAAAATACAAAAATTAGCCAGGTGTAGTAGGGGGCTATATTCCTAGCTGCTCGGGAGGCTGAGACAGAAGAACTACTTGAACCTGAGAGGTGGAGGTTACAGGGAACCAAGATCGTGCCACTGCACTCCAGCCTGGCTGACGGAGTGAGACTTTATCTTAAAAAAAAAAAAAAAAAAAAAAAGATCTGGGGATCACTTTCTTTAAGGGCTAAAACTGAGGTCCAAGGAACTGGGTCAAAGGAAAGTTAGTATACACAAGAGACATACAGTAGTAAGTGGTTAAATACACAAAAGTGAAACCCTAAATCTCATTCAAAAAAGAGATCAAAGTTCAAGGTTCCTCTTTTAATGAAGATACTTGAGTTATGATTAACTAAAGTAATGTCCCACATTCGATTTGGAAGAGAGAATATGTAAACTAACTTAGGCAAACCCTTGGCATCTATTAGGATACAGAAAAATTCCAGCTACTTACCAAGAACAGTAATACACCATCTACTCATATACAACTTATTAGTATGGCAAGTTAGAATAATGGTACCAAGAAATGCAGTAAAATAAAATGAAGCATCTTTCTGTAGCTAAAAGGTCTGAATAACACTTTTCCAAATTTATATGAAATAAATATCAAGCAGGGCAAGTCTCTTGTATCACTATTTTCCAATTTTTTTTGTGTCCTACTTTTTCATAATAGTTAGTCCACACAGAGATAGCCATTAAACAAAGGATGGGTAACATATAGCATTTTTATGTCATATGCCTTCACTGTCTGTGAACACCATATGAGCTAACCTAAGTAGAATCCTATTTCCTACATCATCTTAAAGATCTACTGTCTATCATTAAAACTTATACATCAAACTGTTTTGATATGCTTAGGTTTATATCTTCTGACTATCATAATTAAAACAATATTAGGGTAAACTCTGTGGCCACAAATCAAAGTAAGGGGAACCAATACTTGCAGAAAAATGATCTTTGATCTTGGCTTCAGCAAAGTGATCTGAGTACTTACAATAAAACATCAGACAACCTCCAAACTCAACACACATAGACACATACCCAATTCCCATATTAAAATTTTATTTGGAAATAAAACTTTACCTTTTTAATTCAGAAAGCCTGGACTCAATAGTTTCCTGTTTTATTTGAACCTTCTGAGCACTACTTATAATTTTTGTTAAATCTTCCTGACGAATTTTGTTTTCTTCTGGTTTTGAAGATGAAACCTTTTTAAAAAGTGAATTTAGAAAATAAAAAAAACAGTAAACAACCATGATTGTAATTCAAAGCTTCCCTATAAGATGAGGTTTTTGTAGCCTGATCAGGAAGTAAGATCTGGTTCCAAAAGCCTGGGATGAAATTCAAGGGAAAGAATAAACTTCAGAGCTCAATAGATGAGAAAGCAAGGAATAATCTACTTTAAACAAAAAAAAAATTTAATGTGAAACAGGAATATCTTCAGGTCTTTTTTGCTCCCCTTCAGCCAAGCTCCCTGCAATTTCCCCCAAGCCTCTTTATTACTACATTCCACATTTAATTAAATTTATGCAGTAATGGCTTCATGCTAGGCCATTTTCTTTCACAGTCCACCCCTTTTAGATTTAGTAAAATATTTTATTTTAACAAAATATATTATGCATTAAAAAATGTATTACTGAATGCCTACAATATGGGTATATTTATATTATTAGAAGAGACTTATTGTGGGCACTGGATATACAATAGCAAACTATAGAAGAAGCCCTCCAGATAACTGATATTCTAGCAGGAACTTACTTTTTTTTAAAATAACTCAGGAAAATATAAAGGGGAACAATTAATTAAAACTTTCTTAGTCTAATTCATCTCAAAAAGGAACAGTTGTGTATTTTCTCTACATTCTTACTTTCAACAGGTGAAATAAAAATCTTGGCTAAGTACACTCCAGATCAATCCTGTAATTAACTCATGTTCACAACAGCTCACCTTTCTTTTAATGTTCTCCAACAAGTCATCCTGTCCTTGTTTGAAGTAAGGATGCTGAAATTCTACAGGACCATCTCTTTCCTGCTTTACAATTCCAGAGTCAATATGTACTACTTTACGGAAACCATCTGAAAAAGTTTAAAAATTTAAATGACTAAAATAAACGTGTCAAATTTGGCAGTGCTTGTATGGGATATGTTTTTCTTTACCATTCTAATGAGAAAAAAATGGCTTAATCAGTAGCTGATAACAGTACTCAAAAGAAAATAGTACTCCAAGTAAACTGCTGTCCATACTCACACATATTCAGTTGCCTCACAAAGCTTGCCATGTTATTATGCTTGAAATATTTGGGAAGAATTTCTTTTGCAAATCGTTGCTCATCCAAGACCAGAAAACTCTGGCCATTCTGTGGGGGGAAAAACAGAAAAAGTCAATTAGTTAAGTTCCTATGACACATGGTGATATATTTATATACCCCAAAACTGTCTTGAGTAGTCCTTCCTTGATGCCTTCAGATCAACATTCTATTCTTGATAAAAGGAACAAGAAACAAATTGCAATTAAGTAGCAAATTGCAACTAAGCTTTTTGATGTCAACCTCAAAAGTTTAGGAATATATCTCAAACCAAGAGCCATGTCATACTCTATGGTGAAATATGAGAAGAATTTCCATTAAAGCAGAAATGAGAAAAAGAAATACAGTATGTAGTCAGCATAATTATTTAATATTGTTTTAAAACAAGTACAATTAAGAACAAAAACAACCAAAAAAAAAAAAAAGATTTTGAGAGGAAGTAGCAGTTTATAATTAATTGCAGTAGACACAATTTTATCTTTGTAAAATCAATTAAAAAACCCTTTAAGAATTCAGTAAACTATCTGGTAACTAAATATTAAAAGTCACTAGTGTTTTTCTCTACAAAAAAAAAAAAACAACTGAAAACATTACAAAAATAATCAAAATAGCATGGTACTGGCATAAAGACAGACATATAGATCAATGAAATAAAATAGAGAGCCGAGAAATAAACCCAACCACAGGATTTTTGACAAGGGTGTCAGGATCATTGAATAGGATAAGGACAGTCCTTTCAACAAATGGTGCTGAGAAAACTGGGTATCAACATACAAAAGAATGAAGTTAGACCCTTCTGTGATATCATACATAAAAACTAACTTAAAATGAATAAAAGGATTCCCTGTTTAATAAATGGTGTGGGGAAAACTGGCTAGCAATGTGCAGAAAGCAGAAACTGGACCCCTTCCTGACACCTTACACTAAAATTAACTCCAGATGGATTAAAGAGACTTAAACATAAGACCTAACAATATAAAAATTCTAGAAGAAAATCTAGGCAAAACCATTCAGGACATAGGCGTAGGCAAGGACTTCATGACCAAAACACCAAAAGCATTGGCAACAAAAGCCAAAACAGACACATGGGATCTAATCAAACTCCACAGCTGCTGCACAGCAAAAGAAACAGTCAGTACAGTGAATCAGCAACCAACAGAATGGGAAAAAATTTTTGCAATCTACCCATCTGACAAAGGGCTGATATCCAGAATCTACAAAGAACTAAAACAGATTTACAAGAAAAAAAATAAACATGCCCATTCAAAAGTGGGCAAAGGATATGAACAGACACTTTTCAAAAGAAGACATACATGAGGCCAACAAATATATGAAAAAATGCTCATCATCACTGGTCATTAGAGAAATGCAAATCAAAACTACACTGAGATACCATCTCATGCCAGTTAGAATGGCGATCATGAAAAAATCTGGAGACTACAGATGCTGGAGAGGATGTGGAGAAATAGGAACACTCTTACACTGTTGGTGGGAGCGTAAATTACTTCAACCATTGTGGAAGACAGTGTGGCGATTCCTCAAGGACCTAGAAATAGAAATTCCATTTGACCCAGCAATCCCATTACTGGGTATATATCGAAAGGATTATAAATTATTCTACTATAAGGACACATGCACATGAATGTTCACTGCAGCACTGTTTACAACAGCAAAGACCTGGAACCAACCCAAATGCCCATCGATGATAGACTGGACAGGGAAAATGTGGCACATATACACCATGGAATACTATGCAGCCATCAAAAACGATGAGTTCATGTCCTTTGTAGGGACATGGATGAACCTAGAAACCATCATTCTCAGCAAACTCACACAAGAACAGAAAATCAAACACTGCATGTTCTCACTCATAGGTGGGTGTTGAACAATGAGAACACATGGACACAGGGAGCGAAGCATCACACACTGGGGTCTGTCGGGGGGAAATAGGGGAGGGACAGTGGAGGGTGGGGAGTTGGGAGAAATGCCAGATATAGGTAATGGGGAGGAAGGCAGCAAATCACATTGCCATGTATGTACCTATGCAGCAATCTTGCATGTTCTTCACATGTACCCCAAAACCTAAAACGCTTTAAAAAAGAATAAAAAAAAAGACAATAGTCTTATTGTGAAAGCAATTTTCAGCTCGGGTTTCTGTACTTGAGGCTGAAAACCTGATACAGATCTATTAACTGTACTTATATTTCCCTCCGTATTTCATGTAATAGTTGTTTCATGGAGGGAAATATGAGTATAGTTAATATATCTGTATAACAGTATACCTTATCTTGGTATACTCTTCAGAGATATAAACATGCAAACCACACACACACACAAACACACCAGGAGGTCCCACTACAAATCAGTGCAGTAACAAAACAAACAATCCCCAAATCTCAGTGACTTAAAACAACATATGTTTATTTCTTGCCATGCCTGTTGCTCATGTCTACTGTGAGTTGGCTCTGTGTCATCTTCTCTCTGGGACCGAGACTGATGGAGAGCACTAACTTGAAAGATTGCATGTCACTGCAGCAGAGGTCAAAAGGCATCCTACAGATGTCATGCTGGCAATTGGATGCTGTAGTCCAGAAGTGACACACATCATTTCCTCTTCCAACTCACTGGCCAGAACTAGTCACACAACCCTGCCTGGCCACAGGACGAGGAAATGCAATGGGACCATGTACTTGGAGTGGGAGGAGAAGTGGAACAGCACTAAAGACTAACAATGTTTACTAAGTATTGAAGCTGCTAAATAGGGCTATTCAACAGAGGAGGAGAAATGAGGGGTGGCCGGTAAATAAGGGAAAGAGTTTTGTTGTTGTTAGCATTTGGATTTTCTTAAACCTTGAAAGACTGAAGTATGACCATAGAGATAAGTGCACAAATCATAAATGTACAGCTCAATGAATTGTGAGAAAGTGAACTCATTTGTAAAATTATCACCTAGATCAAGAAATAAAATATTACCAGTTCCCTAGGGGGAAAAAAAAAACCTAAACATAGCGCTAAAGAAAACTTAACAATATTAGAGCAAAAGTTTCATGACATTAGATTTGGCAATGATTTCTTAAATGTAACACTAAAGTATAGGTAACAAAAGCAAAAATAGACAAATGGAACTACATCAAACCTAAAAACTTTTATGAAAAGTCTACCAACAGACTGAAAAGGCAACCGTCACAACGGGAAGAATAAAGTGCAAATCATGTACCTGATAAGGAGTTAATATCAAGAACACAGAACTCTTAAAATACAAAAACAATGAAAGACAAAAAAAAAAAAAAAACCCAAACAACCCAATTAAAAAATGAGCAAAGGACCCAAGTAGATATTTCTCTAAAGAAGATACACAAACTGCCAATAAGCACATAAAAAGATGGTCAGTAACACAAATCATTAGGGAAATAAAAAATCAAAACTACGAGATACCACTTCACACTCATTAGAATGGCGATTATCCAAAATTCATAAAACAAGTGTTGGCAAGGATGTGAAGAAATTGGAATCTTGGTGCATTATTGGTGGGAATGTAAAATAGTGTGGCTGCTGTGGAAAACAATATGATAGTTCCTTAAAAAATTAAACAAATAGGCCGGGCGCGGTGGCTCACGCCTGTAATCCCAGCACTTTGGGAGGCCGAGGCAGGTGGATCACGAGGTCAAGAGATCGAGACCATCCTGGTCAACATGGTGAAACCCCGTCTCTATTAAAAATACAAAAATTAGCTGGGCATGGTGGCACGTGCCTGTAGTCCCAGCTACTCGGGAGGCTGAGGCAGGAGAATTGCTTGAACCCAGGAGGCGGAGGTTG